>JABUQX010021187.1:0-24929 GCA_015478945.1 Trachelipus rathkii | reverse complement strand
TTGACAAAGGTAATAATGTTGCAGCTTTGATGTGAAATTCCCCACAGATGTAGCAGAAGATATCTGTATCATTAGGGCATCTCCTCAGATGCAGTAGCCATTGTTAGATCACAAAATGTGAATGATAAATACATAAATTGTGATATGTACATAAAATGATTATGTAATATGGAATAATGTAATAAATTGTGAAAATGTACATAATATGGTATTAATAAACACACTATTGTCCAAATACAACACCTCTTTATTACTTAAGCAGTCACTGACTTGCAACAACTTGAATCATCAGTAGCAGTGTTAATTTTGGGTAAAATAAATGGTTTGCTGATGGCATAGAAATGGGATGTGATGAGAAAATCTGAAGTCAGATGTGGATGTACCATAGTTAGTATAAACCCCAAGCTGGAAAAGTGTGCCCAAATTTTTTTTTTGTATTGTGTGTGTGTGTTATTATTATTATTATTGTTATTATTGTGTGTGTGTGTGTGTATGTATGTATGTATTGTGTTATGACACAACTTAATAGTTATAACTTTGATCGTGATAGTCACTATTATCATTATTCTAATTGGTATAAATAAAGGCAAGAAATGTAAAATCAACACTTTAAAGCAAAATAGCTTGTAATCAATAGAGGTCCTTCACTTATGGTTTACATTAAAGTTAATCTCCTAAGGGATAAATGCTTTCAAGAGTAAAACAGTCAGGAAATAGTAAGAGAATAAAGTTTTAGTAATTGAAAGGTTTATCAGATAGTCTGGAGAAAACATCAATAAGACTTTTCTTTTCTACAATCCACACAAACAAAATATAGATGAACAAATTGCACAAACGATGTCAACAATATCCATAGATCAAATAAAAAGTTCTCTCAATTATTATATTCCATCAACATATGAGTTCAAAAACATAAACAAGATTAAATCCAAAATTGGTAACAATCCTACGAAAAAAAAAATAAATTAGAAAACAACTTACATAAGAACAAGAAAAGATACAGAAAAAGACAAGCACAGGCCCCTTCTTCATGAACCGTGCCACTCACCTACCTGAAACTAAAACACTAATTACTATTATTATTATTGTACATTTAAAACAATTAAAATTACAGTACTATTAGAAAGGAAGAGGCATCTTTATTGTTGTTGCTCAAAATATATTTTCTCATTAACAATTATAAAAAATAAGAAAAGCATTATTGTATTCGGGGCCAGAAGGACACAACACTCTTTTATTTGCAATTAATATCCCCATTTCAGATTGGAGGGAAATTGCATCCTGATTTATATGATTTATTGGCATATTGAAATTGTAATAATATAAAATTATATATACCATATCTCTGCTATTAAAGGATTAAAATTGTAACTGCTATCCTGAATAAAAAAATTTGATTTTTTATTTTTATTATTATTATTATTATTATTATTATTATTATTATTATTATTATTATTATTATTATTATTATTATTATTATTATTATTCTTTTTTCTTTTTCTTTCTTTCTCTTTCTTTCTTTCCTTTCTTTCTTTCTACTAGATGTGGGGTATGATGTTTAACATGCACAGAAATAGGCTAGTTAAGTTGAAGAGCATGACGTAAGTTGAAAGGAAAGGCCTCTTCCCCTTCCTCCCCTCCATACATACCTTTTAGTGAAAGCTTGTTGCAATAAATATCCACCCCAAGGATTCAGAAGACTGCGATGTGCCCTCACTGTGATATCTCGTTAATGTAGGGTTCATCTCATGGGCCAGGCCCACAACCTTTATGCACCACACTCCTATTATGCACCACACTCCTATTATGCGCCACACTCCTATTATGCACCATTTTTCTCGCCTCAGCCAAACTCACATTCCTTTCCTTCAGGCATTCCCTTACTGATTCAATCCACTTTTTTCACTCAGTCCATTCCCAGCACATTCACCACTGTACATCCGTTTAACCAACTGAATATCATCCATAGTTTCTATATGGCCAAACCATCATAATACACACTCGTTTATTCTCTCAATTACGCCTTTCTTTGCATCACATGCAACTATCAAACACATTCATTCCTCATTTTAGTCAATCTTCTTCACCTAAACCACGACCGTAAAATTAAACCATCTGACACATTGCCCCCTTAGATCCCCATCCCTTATTCCACACATAGTTTACTACTATACATTAACACTGGTAACAACATACCCTCATGCAGAACCCTAGCGCACTCAAGACATAGTCCCTTTACATTCACCAAGGATTTAATTGCACCAGCCCCTTCCTACCATTCACAACTTTCCTATTACACTCTGCATCATCCATTCATCATCCAAAATATAAAATAAATATTTAACTATTTGTTCCAATTGCTCGCCATCCAATTTGATTTCACAATTACTCTTACCTACATTTACTTTCAAACCCCTCTTTTAGTTTTTACAACACCCTTGCCAAACTCTTCTAAAAAGAATCTTCTCATATACTCAAATATAGATTTAGCATAACCAAACCAAATCATCACGTAGTGTGAGAGCCATAAATATGAAGCCACCCCTCCTCTCCCTTCTATTTTCCAAGTCTAACCTCCCTTAATTTATACTACAACTTCATTGTATTTACTTATTCATTATTATTATATATATATTATTATTATTATATTATTATCGAAAAATAATTGTTGTACCAGAAGTACTGTACTTATTAATTGCTCTTTTTAACCAGGGATTTGGAATGCCGGCTAGAAGTGACGTCAAAAGACTTAAAATTGAACTTATATTAGAGATTCTTTGATTTCAATGAAGAATCTGCAGAAATATTTCATGAAGAATCTGCAGATGAATGTTTATGAAGAACTGGAGAATGATTTATGAAGAAGCTTCTATTATGGGAGGCTTTAGGAATGTGCAGGTGATGAAAATGTTATATAGATAGAGTGATTGCTGCAGAGAATGATTTAATGAAGAATCGCAGGAATGATTTCGAATGAAGAATCTGCAGAGAATATTCATGATGATAGAGGAGATGGCTGCTCCAAGGCCACCTTCCTAGCCCCATGTTTATTTTTCAGTACGGGTATGATATTTCAGTATTGTTCCTATACACCGAGAATGATGTTGAAGAAGAATGGTATTAAAGAAAGCTCAGAGGGTGTAAAAGTAAATCATATTCTGAAGAATTGAGTTGAATTGAGAGAGAGTGTGAGAGGAATAGATGCTGTTCACGGGAATCTAACGAATGGCGCTCTTTCCCTCATGTGAAGATTTTCCTCTAGATTATCGATTGCGTGTTTCATGATCTATGAAGCAAAATGTGTTAAATAACATGATTTTGCTGGACACATTAATTTGTTTAAAGTAATATAGTATTACTGAAATTTTCTTTTAATTTATGACTTAATTAATACGTTCTCCAGTATTGTGCCGCATTATTTGAAAACCTCCACTATTAGCTTAGATTAAAAAATTTATGGTTATTAAGGAAATTCCTTCTACAAACTTATAGTTACGCTTTTGATAACAATACTTTGTTATTGTTTATTGTAAATTGTGTTTTACGTTTTATTACAGAATACTAAGAGTGTATTACGTATTTTCCTTTTTTTTTTTGTTTTTTTTTTTTTTTTTTTGTTTTTTTTTTTTTTTTTTTTTGATGTTGTGCAAATATCTACAAGAATTACTTAATTGAAATCTTTATGTTATGAATCATCTTCATTTCATTTTCTGGGGGTTAGATCTGAAATTTTTGAAGGTAACATGCTTGAGTCCTTATGATTGTGACTCAGCTTCTATGTGGTAATTTCCTTTGAACATCTTCCTCCATTTGTTACTGTAAGGAGAATGTTTTATTCCAAAAGTTCTTCATTATTGCCTGGCTAAATCAAATTCGATTTAATCGTCAAACAAAAGTACAAGCGACATTGAAATTTTTTTTTTTTATGTAGAACTATTTCAATTTTATTGGTATCCCTGCAGAACTTTCTTGAATTGCCCATCTAGTTTGAATTCGCAATTGGGTATGCTTGTATGTTTTAAAGATTGCAATCTCATTTTGATCCATTAGCCTGTTTAAAATTTTGTATTTTGGTTTGAAAACATACGAATATGTTTTAACCAAGTGAACCGAGGCCAGATTTCGATATTCCTCTATCAGTTAGAAAGATAATAATTGATATTGCTAAATAATTTTCTAAGATTTATGTTTCGTTAAAATGATTCTCTCATACTGTTAGACAATAAATTGCTTTGCTGAGTCTCAATTCTTCCAAAAAAAAAAATAAAATAAAAAGAATTTGTTAGATTTCCCAGATAATTACAGCCTGCGAATAATTCTTGATTTTACCTGATAATGAGTCCTAGTATTATGTGCATGATATCAATTTCGACCGATGTATTTTTATTTTAGACTTCCTTCACCATTAAACCCATAAAAAATTGTAAATAACTTTGTAAACTTTTGGATCAGGTTGAGATTTTTCTGTTTTAGCAAAGAATGTGTTAGTTCTTTTCTAAACAAGCCAGTTTCCTCCATATTAAAAATTTGTTAATCAGTACATGTACCTTTCTCCAAAATTTTCTTCAAGGTGTCTGAATACTTTCAGCTACTTCCTCATCTGTACTTGAAGCTTCACCTGCAATTTGAAAGTATTTTATTTTTAGTTCTAAGACCATTCTCTACTAGCATGGAATATTTTTTCCTATTATTATCCATTTTTAAAGGACCAGATGAGACTGGGCATTTGTTTTAATTAAATTGGTTATTACTTGGAGTCTTTTTTTTTATTTATTGCGGTCTTCTAATGAAATATAGAGAAAGGTAGTTTTCTTAAGCATTGTACTTGATTGATTTCGAGTGTTTTGCCTACATGCTGAACTAGAAGCAGGCTTACCTTTACCTTTGTGTTCATTTACTTTGCTGAACATTGTTGAATTATTGGCTTTCAATTTCCAATTTAATTCTCTTGTTTCTTTATTTCTAATTTTTCCTCTAAAGACTTAACTTCTTGAATATTTTTACACTTTTCTGTTTATTAATTTATTCGCTCATAGCTGAAAGTTATCTGAAGGAAGCTGATCAGAATACGAAGAAATGAAAGATAAAGATGTTAAATTTTTAGGTTCAGGTAATTGCAATTGGACCAACTAAAGTGTGTCTTAGTAACATAGCAGACGATCAAACAAGGGAAGAAAATGTGTTTAAAATAGGAAATTTTAGTTTAGTAAATTGGGGGCTTAAATTTAACAGAAAATAATTATATTTAAAAATATTCCGTTCGTATAGATTGACTCACATTTAAAATTTGCAGCATATCATTGTATTTTGCGATTAAAAAAATGAATACACTAATCGCCTGTTCATTAATTGAGGTAGTGATGTAGAAATATTTTCAGTTAATAAACAGAAGACAATGTAGTGAGTATTCGTAGTTTTGTAGCTAGGAGTTTGTACTAATACTGATCACTACAGCTTCTTATAACAACATAGATAAGAGATAAAGGTTGTTAAGACTAATTGTGTCCCACTATCTTATTTAAAATTACCACAAAAAATTTTCAAAGTCACTGTGGTTTGATTTCTGCATCTTTCTTTTATACAGACTTCCACCATTGATGATGCAAGCCATGGAGACAAAGATGAGAATCTCAAAGTAAAAAGGTCTTTGAGAAGAGGACCTCAAACGCCAACGGGATATAGCCAAAGGATCGGAAAAAAAGATTTGAAAATTTTTTCTGTGTTCTTGTTTAGTTAATTTGTATAGCGAAGATGAGCTGAAAAGCCATTTGAAGTCACATGACAAAAGAAAAGTTTAAAATTAAGAAGCAAATATGAATGTTAATAATAAAGATATTTAAATCACCATGTTAATACATGCAATACTAAATTATTTAAATGTTTAGAATGCAGCTATGAGGGTAATCGAAAAGCAGACTTAAAAAGACACATGTTAACACATGCAGATTTTAAGCAATTTAAATGTTACGAATGCAGCTATGAGAGTAACCGAAAAGATGATTTAAAAATACACATTTTAACAATGCAGATTTTAAATTATTATTAAATGCTTTATATATTGAGATCTATAAAATAATCATCGAAACCTAAAAAGACACATGTTACGAAGCATGCAAATTTGAAATTATTTAAGTTGTTTAGAATGCAGCTATGAGAGTAATTCGCGAAAGATGACTTAAAAAACAAACGTCATGTTAATCACATTCATATTTTAAAGCAATTTAAATGTCCTTAATCCAGCTAAGAGATTTTCCAAATATTTTCCAGTTATAAAGACACATGTTTAACTAATTAAATTTGAAAGCGGGGGTTTATTTAAGTGAAAAGGAAATTAAAATATCAAAGACTCAAGCACGAAATTAGAAGAAATGTAACACCAATGACTTCGCAATGTTAGGATGGCCAGAAACATCCAAGATTGTTGAAGATTAAGTAAGATCTATTAATAACCCCTTGAAAGGGAGAAAAAAAATAAAATTATAACATATATATATTTTAATATTTAAATGTTCAGAATGCAGCTATGAAAGTAAACGGAAAGATGATTTAAAAATACACATTTTAACACATTTAAAATGGGGGCCAGGCCTTGATATCAGCAATATGGATGAGAAAGGCCGGGTGCGTTAAAACTACGCTTGAAGCGTCTTTATTTGGGGACGTGGTCTAGTGTTGAAGCATCCGGTTATTTTAACTCTGCAACGCGGAGTCCAATGTTCGAATCCCGCTATGGAGATGTAAAATCTCCTGTGACTCATTCATTTCTGAGATTGTTGACCTTTACGGTGATGTGGGAGACCCTGAGACTTAGTGCGGAGGCTTCTATGTGACCTAAAATAAACCATGGTCAACATATTTGATAATTTGGAAAAATTCTTAGCCCAAAATAGAAAAACTTTACTATTTTTTGGTGAAACAAATTGATATTTTATGTATTGATACTTAATTTACATTTTAAATAATAACATAAACTTACATGTTAACTATTCGAAAAGATATCAATGAAGCTCTTAATATCATGAAATAAGTACACAACTACCAAAAAATGTAAATAAATTTATGTGACATTAATATTATATTTTGCCTATGTGTATGTTTAACTTTTCATGTCATAATAATAGTAACCTCCCATTTTAATGTTTAATCTCTTGAATGACAACTCTTTGCTACTTGCTTGTAGAGAAATAAATTGTTTCTGGGGCGTCATTTATCACTGTCCAGCATAGTCGCAGCATGGAGGCTTCCATTTACCTTGATACCTTCTTTCCATTCATTAGATATCGTGATGAATCGCTCCCATGTTCGTCGCTCACGGCACCACAATTGTCAGGAAGAAGTCCAGGTAAAATGTAGGAAATGGATCTTGAGTGAAATGTTGCACCCTAATTGACACGTTTCTAGAAGTGTCTCTAGAAGCCATGAACAACATCTTTAATGCTTTCTATGCTGCTTTCTCATGGCCAGCAAAGACTAGCTCAAACTTAACATCCTTAAGAAGTTACGAATTTGCGGCCCAACGAAGATTTCTTTAACTTTAGCATCACTGAGTTTTGGAAATTGTTTCTGATGTACTGAAAACCTTCTCCATCTTGGTCCATTCCCTTCACAAAGGTGTATCAAATTGAAAAATGTGTTAAGTGACAAAAGAATTTTGTTTCTGTCTACCAGAGGAGGATGCTGAACATTTTCTCCCTGGCAAGAGATTTTCCCTAGCTGGCCAGACCTTACGTTGTAATGAGAAGACCTTATCCCAAACATCCCATTACAGAGGAACACAGTACTTGGTTGTATCCCAATTGCATGCCCAACAGTATTGCAATGACCTTCAAGTCTCCACAGAGGTGCCAGCGATGGTCGGTGTATTTAATTGCAATAAGAAGTGGTTTCATATTTGAATACGTTTATTACATATTCACAGAATGTCCAATAGGAATTGAAGAAAGAGAATTGCCATTACGTAGCAATACAGCTTTTAAACTTATCTTAGAAGAATCTATGAATAGTCTCCAGTCTTCTGGCTTGTATTCTAAATGCAAAGCATTCATCAAACTAGGCACATCACAACAGGCAACAAGAGAATTTTCATTTCGAAAGTATTGATTCAGATCGTGTTGCGATTCCGTATGTGTACATTAATCATTAGATAGTAGGAGATTCCTTTCTTGAAGCCTTGACGCCAAAAGCTCTGATTTAACTTTAGGTAGGTCTAGGTCTCGAATTAAATCATTTAATCCAGCTTGACAAAACAATTTTGACTGACAAGATTCTTGAATGTCAATCACAAAATGCTTTTCTGCATTTCTCCATTTCTTCAATTTTCTTCCAATGTTTTTTGTTCATCTTCACAATCTCTTCTACTCTTCTTATGAACGATAATATCTTCACCAAGTCTCTTACAGTACTCATACTTCTTGCATTATAATTTACAATTCTTCTTCTTCGTCGATCTTTCTTACTCAATTCGCTCCTGCATTTTCTACTTCCTGCGTAAGTTGTTTTTCCTCGCTTCTTTATCAAATCCTTACTATCAAATGGCTTACTACTTCCACATACTCTATTTTTACTCTTCACAAAGTTTTGAACTTCATCATTCTTCCATTTTCTACGATGCATTACTCTCATCCACTGATGGAACTTTTTTACCCTATAGTAATTATCATTATTCTCTCTCATTTCAACCATCGTTCTTGTGTATTTTTCCACAATCTTATTTCTTTGTAATATCTTCTCAAAACTCCCTTTACTGTTGTCATCACCTTTTCTCAGTTGGTGTAAAACATTTTCTTCTTCAATTTTATTATCACACAAGCTCTCTTTCTGTATCGGAGATGGAACGATATCAAATAAGTTGCTTTTTCTCTCATCTATTCCTTTACTACTGATTCTAATATTTTTCTTCCTTTTGTCTAAGTTCTATAATTCTTTAAATTCATCGTTTTCTTCAATATCTCTACGGAATCTGCCTTTTTATTATTTCCACCTTTTACCTTTGGGAACTCTTGACTTTTCTCTAGCCCACGATAATCGGTCATCACTTGATTGTGATCTATGTTCGGCTCTTCCGTTTTTATATCTTCTGTTTTATTACTCTTATTCTCCTCCTCTTGTAATTGTTTTAATTTCATATTCTCCCCTTCATAACTTTTTCTTCGTTCTCGTTTTATCTTGTAAACTTTTTTTTTTCGCTTTTCATTCAAATGTCTCTCTTCATTACATTCAAAGTTCTCTGTCGCTTTCTCTTGTACTACGCTTTTTAATAATACATCCTCTGGGCATTTTGTGGCGGCATTAACTAATATAAGGTCATATTGATGACCTTCTGATGATGGTGGAGTGATAGGTTCTATTACATCTAAGATTACTCTTTGGAAAGGTTCTTCATTGCTCTCTATGTTGTTTTCGACCTCTCCTCGTGGGTACAATATACTCTCCTTTACCCAGTCATTCTTCTGTATATTGTCTACACTTATCTCCTTCTTCATTTCCACGTCTTTAACTGAACGTTCACTTCTACTTTCGTTCACGTGTTTCTTCCTATTTTTATGCCTTACCACATTTGGTTTATTATGACCATCATCGGTATCATTGTCTTTAATGATAACCATCTTACCATCTTGTTGGTCCTTCATGACCTCTTGTATTATATCTCTTTTATCATGCACCTCTTCTAGGCACTCGCATTCTTTATTTTTATGTCCCTTGAAATTTATCATCGTGGGACGCTCTCCACGTTTCATCACTGTGCTGCTTTATTATAAGTCTTTCTGGACTGGTTTCTGATCACTTTTATACAGAACGTCTTTCTCTAATATATATTTCTTTTTCATCTTTCTCGACAGACTTCCATGTTCTTTGCAATGTGATATCATCACGTTGGCGTTCTTTAAAGACCTTTCTGTCGCGCATGAGTTCTGAGGTCATTTCATCTTGCGCCTCATCAATAACATTTTGAGCGGCAATAGTCTGTGTTGCAATATTATTACAAACTGGCACAAAAATTTTCTTTGTATGCACCATCTTCCGTTCTGTACAGCCTACATATACCACCATTATTCTTAAAAATATTTACAGTTGACATCCTTGACTCAAGAAATCTTCTATCACACTCTCTTCAACAAGTTGCTCTTCAAAAATCTTATAAAAACTTTTCACTCTCTTTCAGCAGCTACTTTTTTCAATAGTAAGGCTCTTGACTCTTGGTGCACGCACAATGCTTCGCGGATAACTTATTCTTCAGCTATTATGTTTCAGGTTGTTACTTGACGGTATCTTCCTCCATTAATCTTTCTTCTTCCATTCTCGCCCTTCTATTAATATATCTTGTTTAATGGCACCTTGCCTTTCACTGGATTCCTCAGACGAATCCTTTTCAGCTCTCTCCACTTGGGACAACAACAACTGAGTATGTCCCGTTCCTGTGAGACACTAGGACATTTACACATAGTATCTTCCCATGTGAGATTTAGCTGATATGGGGTACCCCATCAATGTTTCCTATTACAAGATTCATATACTACCTCTGCAGCACTGCTGCGTCGTCTACCCACATAGTTAAGTTGAGGTGCAATTTTTGAGCTAGAAATTGGGCTCTGTTCTACTAAATCCATATTGCCTTCTACTTCATTAGCACTCTTTCGGTACGTACTTTTCACGTATTACCACCGAATTACATCCACTATCTGCACCCTAAAACCATTGACTGTCCCATAAGTAATCGGCAGATGATGGGAGTTTGCGTCTGCATCGCTAACCATACAAACATCTGCAGGGAGAGATGATTCTTCACCTGAAAATCTCAGGGCTTTTCTTCGATTAAAATCCACTGACGCTGCAGTGCTTTTTCCATCTTCCCTTTGTCTACTGTTGTAATTACCATAATTACGGCCACTGTTGTTGAAGTAAGGAGGTGCTTTGCAATCACGTGCCAAGTGCCCTCTCCTAGAACATCTGTAGCAGGTGACTATCGCCCTTGGCTCACTACTGCTACAACGGTGTTCCCGTTTGTCGTTATTACCACTATTCTTACTTAACTCCATTGCTCATAGGTCTCGAAGTGTGTTGGCTGTTGGATTTTACGTTATCGTTTCTATGATAACCTGTAATATTTCTACTTTATTATTGCTATTAACGTTGTGATTAGTATTACTGTGACTCTGACTGTTTGTGTGACGTGACATCAAATTCATAGAATGTGCCTCTAAATAGTTCTCAGAACTTACGATAATTTCCTCAATATCTTTCATTCTTTTCTTTCAGATAAGTCGCAAGCTCTTTAGGCACTGTATTTATGTACTTGTCTATTGAGAAGAAGTTGATAAGATCGTCTGCGGTCATATTTACATTCGCCGCTGTCACCCATTTTCTAAGTGCTTCTACGATCTTTTTGATATACACCCTTGGGCTGTCATCTTCAGCAGGGTTCAGACTTTTATACTTAGCACAATAACCACTTTCTGTCAGGTTATATCGTATTAAAAGTGCTTTCTTAAGGTCATCGTAGTTCTTCAACTCTTCTACTGTGAAATTATTGAAAACTTTTACAGCCTTTCATGTTAGAATAGACCCAAGAACTAAAGCAAACTTTTCTTTAGGAACATCATTCATCACCGTCTGCTTCTCAAATAGCAAAAGATACTCTTCGATGTCATTCTCTTTTTCATTAAAATTTGGCAATTTTAACTTAGGGAACTTACAGGCATACGGGGCATTATTTACAACTGTGGGGCTTTGAGAGGTATTTACGGTAACATCATGCTGCCTCTGACGGTCTTCGGCGTCTAATTTCATTTTAAGTAATCTTTCTTCCGACTCCCTCGCGCTTTTGTCAGCCTCTAATTTCTCTTTCTCTCTACGCTCATCGGTTTCAAGTTTTGCTTTTCGTTCATCGGCTTCAATCGCGAGTTTCTTCTTCTCCAGTGCAGCAGCTACTTTCCGTTGTTCTAATTCGTTTTCCATCTGTAGTTTCTGTAATTCTATTTCTTTAGCTAGCCTTTTTTCCTCCATCTCTGCTTCTCTGGCTAACTTCTTTTCTTCCGCTTCTCTGGCTAACTCTCTATCTTTCGCCCTTTTATCTCTCAAAAGGTTAGCTGCGTCTTGCCCACTGATCCCTAATGCTTTACACATTTCCACAAATTCTTCACTTGATGCCATTTTGTTAAGTTTTCAAAAATATGCACGTCAACAGTCACAATTTTCAAATGCGAGTCACAAAATTTTTCTGTGCTATTTTTTACAAATTTGTTCCACCTGATGCACGCATAATTTTATGTAAGCTTCAATAAATATCAGAATATATATATATATATATATATATATATATATATATATATATATATATATATATATAATATATATATATTATATATATAATATATATATAATATATATATATATATATATATATATATAAGATTAATATTTTTGAGAATATAAAAATATATATATATATATATATATATATATATATATATATATATATATACTAATAGAAAATGCCACAAATTTCCTAAAAATCGGAGGGGAAAATCAGTTTCGGGAGCTTGAACCCAAACAGAGCAGTTAAGATCAAAACTACAAAAATCGACTTTACTCGCTAGCGACTTTTAGCGTAATTTTATATATATTTATATATATATTTACAAAGGACAAAACAATTAAAATATTTAAAAAATTTCACTATCAGTTTGATACCATAGACAACCCACGTTCCGATAGCAAAGTGCTAGTCAATGCGCCGCGTATTTTAAAACATACGCTTTAGCTCTTCAACTCGATGAGCTAAACACAAAATACTACACTTACTATTATCAGTTTGATACCATAGACAACCAACGTTCCGATAGCAAAGTGCTAGTCAATGCGCCGCGTATTTTAAAACATACGCTTTAGCTCTTCAACTCGATGAGCTAAACACAAAATACTACACTTACTATTTTACACAAAACGATAACAGCTATCCACGACTGTTATCAAGCATACAAACTGCTTAATAAAATATTTTGGTGCAAAAGGCACACAACAAATAGTAAATGACAATAACAACAAAATGAGGTAGAGAAATATTACTGATAAATGTTGTCACATCGACTACCAAGATAATCCCGGAAAGGCTACCCAATTTTACCTCTATGTAAGGGTCAGGTTATAGGCGACAAAGTTATTTACTTACTTTTTCCAAAAAAAATGAACAATCCGTGGCCAGGCCCCCTTGAATAGCTATTGTCACGACAACGCTGGAATTTCGTCTTCGATAATAGTAGTAATATTATCACCACAATGGAGAAGTCAGTAGCCTGTCACTCGTTAATAACTCTTTGAATAAAATATGTGACTTACCATTTAAATACTCTGATGATACATAGAAGTACTATTATAGACGGCGGGTTCGTTTTGTTATCTGGAGTTGATGAATGACAGTGATGTTTATCAATAATACCTGATACCTGAAGATTCTCTCAATCCTTAAGGAATGTATCATCAAATAATCTCAAATATTTAATCAATAATTAAATAAACCGATACATGAAATTAAATACTGGTATCAATTGATAGGAGTGAAAAACTAAATATTTTAATAAATAAAAAATAAATAAATGACTACACCCATGCAAAATGATATATTCAAAAGATGATATATTCACCTATATATATATATATATATATATATATATATATATATATATATATATATATATATATATATATATATATATATATATATAATATATATATATATATATATATATATATATATATATATATATATATATATATATATATATATATTGAATAAATATATAGAAAAAATAAAATTATTAAAATAAAAATAAATAGAGCTTTAGTTTTACCAATCGGACTTTGTAATTACACCAAAATATATTTGAAAATAAGTAAAAGTGAATTTGTCGATTCGTTTATGTGATAAAGAAAATATCAGCTGTTTCTTGTAGGATCGTTTTCTATTCAATATTTCATTGAAGATGAAAGATAAAATAGAAAACGTAAATAAATCTAAACTCAATTATATTATTAAATAAATAAATTACTAAATAAAAACTTGATTCTTTATATTTAATATAAATAATGTAACCAAAAAATATTTATAATAAATACTTTATATTTAAATAAAATACCTGTGATATTCCAAAATCCAAACACATGTGCAGGTAAAAGCGTCTGCTGCATAAACGTACATCCAATATTACGCACACAATAATTTTCGTTACAATTTAGAAAACGATTAATATTATTTATTACATAATAAATGATATTAAACCAAACTACTTATAACTTATTAATAAAATAACACCAATATTATTTTAAAACAATAAAAACACCACGAAAATAGATTATAATAATAATAAATACACAGAGAGCACATAAATAAATAACTTGCTTGCACGAACGGATTACAAAACTAACACAACTTTTAGCATTTGCAGCACAGTAATACCAACCGGACCAACACAGCTTGACCTCATAAAAGAATAGGGAAAAAAGGTGTCGGAGACGGTGTGCAAGAGGTTTTACGTAAAAGAAAGTAAAGGCGAATACACAGTTATCCAATAAGAAATCACTCCATTCAGTAGAAGGAAACATGTATACGAAATTCTCCTGAAAACAATGTTAAAATAGATATATAGTGTCAGTACAGAGGGTGCGGTTTACCATCCTGCTGAACAGAAGAACATTACCTTCAATATTTACATGGCAAATGAAATTAGAAGCAAAAGATCAAAAAGCATTGAGAAAATGCGCTTCACCACATTGCAAAATAAAAATGAATTGGTTTTATAGCTTCTATACTAATATATATATATATATATATATATATATATATATATATATATATATATATATATATATATATATATATATATATATATATATATACTCTCCTGCTGCTGCTGCTGCTCTTCTTTCTTATATATATATATATATATATATATAGCAACATATCTTTATATATATATACAGTACTGGCACAATCTCATACTATATATATAATAATATATATATATATATCATAAATCATATATTATATATATATATAACGAACGAAAAGAACGCCTCGTGGCGCAGGAGGTTGAGTCACCGCCTCACACGAGAGGACGCTGGTTCAAAACCTCCGCGTAGCAGTTAGGTTTATCTGCCTGGGGGCAAGAATTAAACTTGACTGCGCGAACACGTTAGTGGCGCTGGTTTGGGATAGCCGGCCTTAAAGTTCGATTTCCTGTGGTCCCCGTGTTACCCCTACGCAGGGGATAAAGCACGTTAAAGGTAGTTTTTATATATATATATATATATGTATATATATATGTATGCTCATAACATATATATATATATATATATATATACTATATATATATATATACTTAATAATAACATATATATATATATATATATATATATATATAACATATATATATATATACAGGGTTGGTGATTTTTTGGATTTTTTGCTAAAAAAATCAATTTTTGATTTTTTGGATTTTTTGGGAATCGTGACGTCACGCGAAATATAATTTGTAAACAAACTTTTCTTAAGTTGGATATAGTATTATTTTTTAAGTAATTTATTGAATTTTATTCATTCTATATAAATAAAAGTGAAAATCAGGAAATAAAAAATAAACTGAAATAAAAAAAAATTTGTGTTTTATTATTTTATACCAAATTTTACTTTGGTTAGCTATAAACATTCATAAAATAGGGCCTAGACTCTGGAGCTGTCAGATGGGCCTATCGAGACTCGCATTCAATTTGAGTAAATAGACCCAATCACCCAGCAATGGCCAGCATGCTTATGCAGAATTAGCAGCAAAACTCACACATCATAAGGTAAATGCTAACCACACTACAAGCCTTAATAAATTTGTAGTTTTAACTTAAGCAACTAAAAAATAATTAATTTGAGTTTGTCAAATAGACCTAAACTTTATGGTGCTCAAACATTACATGCGCCTATCCAATCCTTTCTTAAATGGGTAATTGTGGAGTTGCTTTCAGTCTGATTAATATAAATACTGTATTAAAACTATAAACATTTAATTAACAAAAATGATTTAAATAAATTATTTGGAGTGCTTATTTTTATTTATTTTCTTACATTTTGTTTATAATTTCAATAAAAATGTTAAAAAATTGATTATAATAAAAAGCATACTTCGCTTTTTTATTATTATTATCACATTGATAACATTTTTATTACAATAGTTTTTCTTAATTATCTGTAATAGTCAGGTTTAGGGTAGTTCTATCAGATATTGATTATTTTTTCCAATAATCGAAAGTTATCAGATATCTGTGTCCCATCTATATATAAATATATTTTGTTTGAAAATATTAGTGACTTTGGCCTCAGTACATTTACATAAAATATTTTTAAAAATGTAATATTTTTTATAATTACCTATATATTAACAAATGTGTTATTTATACTAAGGAATAAAAAAAATAGGTATATATATTTGATTGTAAAACTTAAATTTTACATTTATTCGTAAACGTAAATTTGTCAATAAAAATTTGAATTGCGCTATATTTGTATACAATTTTTTAAGAAATAAATTTTGTATTAATAACTTCGTCTCCAGACTTTCCCCTAATGCACTTTTTGGTTTTTTTTTTTTCTGAAATTCAAGCCCATATAGTAGGTAATAAGCACACAAAAAAAATAATAATGTAATTCTAATAATAAAAGTTTTATTAAAGTTTTAATAAAGCTCATTCAGCCTGACCTTGGAGGGGTGAATCGGACCGCCATTGAGGGGTGAATCGGACCATCTGTTTAAATTCCTCTTTTAATATAAATTCAATTTTTATATTTTAATTTTTACTTAATATAATAATTGTTTATCATATTAAAATTAGTGATAAGTAATAAACAAGTCAATTATGATACATAAAATAAGAATAAAAATAAGGTGGTCCGATTCACCCCTCACCGCTCAAAAATTTTGACACTTTTTAGAATTCGTATTTTTTATATAAATTTCATTTTTTATTTTAATTTTTACCTAATATAAGTAACTTTATTATATTTAAATTAATTATACATAATAAAAATGTCAATAATAATATGTAAAAACAAAAAACATTCTGTCATTTTATTCCATCATATTTATCTGTTTACGGGGTGGGTGAATGTGCAAGTTAGGCCCATTGATTTAGTACTAATACTGTTTGGAACAAAAATTTACTTTGCCAGTTTAAAGCTAACATACCCGAGTATACACTGAAAAATAATTAAAATCCTGCAATTTTCATTTTATAACAGACAAAAAAAAGCATTTTTCAAAGGAGATTCTATTGAAGGCATTTTGTACCTAATTTATTATATTTTTATAAATAAAAACTCTTTAAAATTAAAAAATGATTTAAAAAAACCTTTTTTTCCTCCCCCGGGCCTTTTAAAGGGGGGAAATTTTTTTTTTTTTTTTTTTTTTTTTTATTTAGGTGGACGAATCACCCCTCAAGAGGTGGGCCCAGTCACCTCGGCTATATATTTCCTTTTTTTTTTTTTTTAACTAATCAAATACTATAGGGTTAAATTCACAGCAGGATGGCATACATGTATGACAGACTGCTCGCTTTCCTATCTGCGCTTGTGCAAGAGCTGTGCCGTATGGTTATATGGCAATGCTCATGCAGCGCACATTAAGTGGAGGTGAGATTCTGCTATGTGTACTTGCCACCTATCTACATTACCCTATAGAAGAATTAATATATATATATATAATATATATATATATATATATACTGCTGCTATACCAACACTAACTGCTATATATATATATATATATATATATATAGGGACCTTGTATGTTTTACGACTCCGTCAGTTTTGATATTTTTGAATTTTTTTAATATATTTCTAGTATATGATCCTTACAATCAATTTAAGTAGTGACAGACATGATTCAAAAATATATAGGACCTGTTACGTTGTACGCAAAGATGGCAGGAGTCTGGGTCTCTCTGCCTGTTCAGGCAGCTCATAGTTCAATAGGGAATTATTTTAAATTTTAAGATGAACTGAAATATATATATAATTTTTCCAATTTTAAAAAAAAAAAAAAAAAAAAAAAAAAAAAATTAATAAAAATATATTACGTAACAGTACAGGATGTTCATCCTTCAAAGAGGAATTATATTAAAATTTAGGAAGAAAGTGAATTATTCTTTTTCTGTATTTCTTAAAAATCTTATTTTCTATGAAATATTTTCTAAGCTTTTAATTCTAAGTTAATAAAGATGTCATTAATAAATATTCAATTTCATCATACCATAAAAATTTGGTAGTTGAGAATTAATGATTTCATAAGTGTAAATGGAGAAAGAATTATAACAAAGATTGGAGCCAGAGACAAACAATTTTAAAATGCTGGAGCTGGATAATTTTAAAATGCTGGAGCCAGAGTCAGAGCTGGGTAATTTTAAAATAATGGAGCTGGAGTCAGAGCCAGAAAAAAATTTTTTTTCCCCGGGGCCCCCCCTCCATTTTAATCTCAAATTTTCACCAAAAAAAAAAACCCAAAAAAAAAAAAAAAAAAAAAAAAAACTCCCTCAGGCAAAATAGACAATCAAATTATACATCACAACAGTAGAATAAAAAACTTAATCAACTTGAATAAGAAAAAAATTGGCAAAATTACACTCAAACCATAAAACCAATGCAACAAAAATATTACAAACAATAAGAAATATCGACACTTCACACAAACCCCCACTAACCCATAAAGCTATCTGTAAACAAAATAAAACAAAATCCCTAGACCCAAAAATCAAAGCAATATTATTATGTCACACTATTCTAAAATTATCCATAAACCTACAATACCCACCAATAGATTAACATTTAAAACTAAAGAAATTAAAGAACAACCACTGAAGGTACTCAACACCATTAAAAACTTCAAAAACTCACAAGCAGAAGGTTCAGACAAAATATTCAATATCCTCCTCAAACACCTGGGAACTAAAGCCATAGCAGTCCTAACTCAAATATTCAACATAGCTTGGCAAATTAACATTATCCTACCATTCTGGAAACACACACACATACTCCCCATACTAAACCTAATAAACCTACCAACTTCATATAGACCTATATCATTACTCTTTACATTATCTTAAATTCTCAAATACACAACAGGGATTTAGGCTAAAACATTCCACTACCACACCACTTAATGATCTAACACAAAACATCCTCACAGGTTTTAACCAAAATCTACCACAAACCTGCATTCTCATAGTAGCAATAGACTTAAACAAGAAATTTAATACAGTTCTGCATCACCTCTTAATAAAGAAAGTATTTAAACACAGAAATAAACATCAATAACAAGAAAATAATAGCAAACTTCCTGCCTGGTTGTACAGCTAAAGTCATACAATGATGCTACACTACCCATACATACATACACGTTATATAATGGATTCCCCCCCAGTATGCCATCCTATCACCAGCACTTTTATCTTTTTATGCATTTTATGCATTTCTCATAATTGAATACTATCTGCTATCCGCAAAAAAATTCATGCTGATGCGGTTGCGGATAGAGAAAAATGATGCAGATGCGCATATCTGCTACACCTCTAATATATATATATATATATATATATATATATATATATATATATATATATATATATATATATATATATATATATATCTACTACCTGCTATATATGCTGCACTGCTCATGCGCCATTACGCCCGCTGTATATGCCCATATACCTGCCTTACGTGCGCCCAACCAGCAACGCTTATATGCTGCCTTAGCAACCAGCCTGCTCTACCTTATCTGCTATATATATAACATATATATTATATATATATATATATATATATATATATACTTTATATAGCATATTGTCATAACCCTTATATATATATACTATATATCTTATATAGTATGCACATATCTTATATATATATATATATATATATATATATATATAAACTGACTAAATGCTTATCTCTTGATGCATTTAATTCTGCTGCTTTCTTCTGATTCTTCCAACAAAATCCCAAGGTTCAGATCCTTTTTTCTCTACCAACCTCTGGTAGTCATGTCTTTAACCTAACCTTTTTTATCTACCAACTCCTAGTGGTCATATGTTTAGCCTGATAGCTTAGATATTTTGTAGAGAAAGAGAAATCTAGCTTTGTTGAAAGTTAGATTAAAAAGTAAATTTCAATGTTACAAATTGAGTAAATGTAAAGAATCTAGCTTTCTCTCTCTATATCTCAATCTCTCTCTTTATTGAAGAATGGGAAAAGACATTTTTGAATTTGGATCCAATTAAAAATTAAGGAAGCAAAAAAAAATAAAATTAAATAAATAAATAAAACTTAAATTAAAAATTAAAACTTAAAACCTCTATGTTGGAACCAGATATCACAATGTTGTACCTGCAGAAGCAATCTCAGAGAAGTCATTAAAATATTAAAAAGATATGTAGATAAGTAAATAAATAAATAAATCTTAAAATGGCTGTATATTCCCTGATAATTAGTTTAAAATAATATTAACAAAAGACT
This sequence comes from Trachelipus rathkii, assembly GCA_015478945.1. Taxonomy (NCBI): domain Eukaryota; kingdom Metazoa; phylum Arthropoda; class Malacostraca; order Isopoda; family Trachelipodidae; genus Trachelipus; species Trachelipus rathkii. The sequence continues at coordinate 4,378 of JABUQX010021187.1, read as the reverse complement.
CAATATTATTGTATAAAATTGTCACATTTATTGACTGTCCTCACTTCTGGTGGCAAATTTCAATGTAGCCTTCACACGTAAAAAGGTTCAACCCTTTCTAACTAAGAAATCTAAGTCATCCTTCTAATAACATTCACAATTTCTGATCTATTTTTTTATATTCATCAAAATTTTCTGGTTCTTTTCCTTCCTTTCCAGTTTGACATTTTCTTTTATTCCTTTCTGAATTTATTGTTGTTCTTTGCAAACATTGAAAGACAGAGAAAAAAAAAACAAATTTTCAGGTTTACTTATAACTAATAAAAAATGTACCTGAAATTAAATCTATTTATCATTTACCTTAAATCATTTACGGATTGATTTATACAATATATTTTTCATCTTGTGTACTTGCTTTTCCCACATTATTATTATTACTATTATTATTATTATTATTATTCTTTCTTTCTTTCTTTTTTTCTTTCATCTTCCTTTTAATTCCCAAAACTGGGAGTAAGGTGCGTGACAAGCATCGGAAAAGAAAAGCAATAGGAGAATATGACAAAAGTCGAAAAGAAAGCCCAGCCTTACCGCCCCCTCTGTACCATTAATTAGTAAGAACTCATCGCAATTAGAAAATCCACCTTAGAGCTTCACGGGACCGCGACGGATCCTCATGATGGTAAATCGTCAAGTGTAGGGTTCATCTACTGGCCCAGGTGGGCCACAACCATACCCCCTTACAACACCCCGCCATTCTCTCCTACCATGCACCTTTCTTCTCGCCTCTGCCAAACTCACATTTCTCTCCTGCAAACATTCCTTTACTGACTCAATCCACTTTTCTTCTTCAGTCTCCCAGCCGGTCGATTCCCCCAACACTCACCACTATACATCCGCTTAACCAACCAAGATATCCATTCATCCTTTCCATATGACCAAACCATCTCAACATACTTTCATTTATTCTCTCATTTACCCCTTTCTTCACACCATACAACTCTCTAATACGTTCATTCCTCATTTTATCAATTCTTCTCACACCTAGCACGCCCCTAAGATTATTATTATTATTATTATTTGGTGAGAGTAGATTATTAATTTCAGTTGTTTTAAATTGGCAAATTTAATTTTTAGTAAAAGGTACTTTTGCTAATAAAAAAACTTTATGAATGTTCATGTTTTTAGCAACTTCATTTCCCTTTTTTATTATTTTATAGACTCGCATTAGTGATGTAGGCCATGGAGAGAAAGATGGCAGACTCAAACTGAAAAGCCCTTTAAGAAACGAACCTCAGTCGTCAAGAAGAAAGGGCAAAAAGATTAAAAACAAAGATTTGAAAAATCATGAAAAAGATGAATTGGAACGTCATTCGAAGTCACGCTGTAAGAAGTTAAAATATGATCATTGTAGTTTTGAATGAAAACTCAAATTAAAATTAGAAGTGATGATGATACCGGTGGGTGGATGCTTTGAGAATTGTAAAATCTAGCCTTATCGCCTACTTAGGAAAACTTCCAATTAGAGTAACAGTATCTGAAATATTTGGAGGTGGTAAAGAAGAGCCTTAGTGCCATTATGTTGGTGTTGGGTATGTAGAAGAGGGAATAATTGTGTCATGTGCCAGTCTTTGATGCAAGGTTTGAGGACGGTTAGTACTTAGTACTTCTAAAGAGTGCGATTATGAATAAAATCGAAAAAGCAGGCTATATAATGAATAAATATCGCTATTATTCATAGCTGTGCTCAGTTCATTTAAAATATTTGCATTTTTTTTAAGGCTGGCACATAATTGTTCTTTACATACCCAACACTAAGCAGATGATACTTAGGCTCTTTCTTTCTACTTCCAAAACATTTCAGACATTACTCTGATCGGGAATCTTTCTAGGTGGGTAATGAAGCTAGGTTTCATTGTTCCTAACGCGCCCATCACTAACGGTACCACCCTTACTTACTTCCTCCATGTTCCACATTATCTGGGTTTTGTATTTGAGAATCTGATACTTAAGATATTTATATTTTATTTGTGGATATTAATAATAGTTTCTGCACTTCTTTTCCTTCATTTTCCATTTGTTCAAAAGATTCACTTGTCTAGTCCGGAGTCTCTCTCTCTCTCTCTCTCTCTCTCTCTCTCTCTCTCTCTCTCTCTCTCTCTCTCTCTCTCTCTCTCTCTCTCTCTCTCTCTCTCTCTCTCTCTCTCTCTCTCTCTCTCTCTCTCTCTCTCTCTCTCTCTCTCTCTCTCTCTCTCTCTCTCTCTCTCTCTCTCTCTCTCTCTCTCTCTCTCTCTCTCTCTCTCTCTCTCTCTCTCTCTCTCTCTCTCTCTCTCTCTCTCTCTCTCTCTCTCTCTCTCTCTCTCTCTCTTATATATATATATATATATATATATATATATATATATATATATATATATATATATATATATATATTTATATATATATATATATATATATATATATATATATATATATATATATATATATATATAATATATATATATATATATATATATATATATATATATATATATATATATATATAATATATATATATATATATATATATATATATATATATATATATATATATATATATAATATATAATAATATAATAATATATATATATATATATATATATATATATATATATATATATATATATAATATAATATATATATATATATATAATATATAATAATATATATATATATATATATATATATATATATATATATAATAATATATAATAATATATATATATATATATATATATATATATATATATATATATATATATATATATAATATATATATGTATATAATATATATATATATGTATATATATATATAATACTCTCTCTCTCTCTCTCTCTCTCTCTCTCTCCTCTCTCTCTCCAATTTTATGAATGTATTACATTTGTTTTTCTTCCTGTGAAATATTTTTCAAGAGTCAAGTTTTCAATTACAGAAAAGAAATTTTTTCAAAAGAAAAAGTTAAAAAACACAAAGAGAAAAGAGACTGGAGAGAAACACTGGACTGCTTTGAAAAAATTAAACATTTAGGATTGGAGGTATTTAAAAGAAAAATTTATTATATTATTATTATTTTATTATTATTATTATTATTATTATTATTATTATTACTTTATAATAATTATATTATTTGTTATTAGTATTATTTTAATAGTCTATTGTTATTATATTCCTTTTTTTCCCAAGGCTGGGGTAAGTTGCGTGACATGCTCCGGAAACAAAAGTAGTAGAGAATATGACACAAGTCGAAAAGAAAGCCCAGTCTTACCTCTCCCTCTATACCTATTAGTGAGAACTCATCGCAGTCAGAAAATCCACCCTAAGAAGACTGGGACGGACCCTCACTATGGCATATCGTAAAGTGTAGGGTTCTTCCTCTGGCCAGGTGGACCCTATTACTCTACCCCACCACAAAAACCCCCGCCATTCCTCCCTATTATGCATACTATTCTTGCTCTATCAAACTCATTTCTCTCTTCAGACATTCCTTTACTGACTCAATCCCACTTTTTCTTCGGTATCCCCGGTCGATTCCCAACACACTCACCACTATACATCCGCTTAACCAACCAACTATCATTCATTCTTTTTCCACATGACCAAACCATCTCAACGTATTTCACTTATTCTCTATAAACCCCTCTCTCTTCACACCTAACTCTCTAATACACGTTCATTCCTCATTTATCAATTCTTCTCACCTAACACGCCCCTAAGATTGTCCATCTGAACACATTGAACTTTAGATCTATAACTTTAGATCTTAACCTTTCGCGCTTCCTTCCAGAAGAGCTTCCTATTCCCTTGTAAGTCCCCATTCATCCTCCTTCCAAACCGTTCATTTACCTCTTCTTTCCTCCTATGTGTGCACCCTTTAGTATTTCTTTTTCCTCCTATATAATTTCAAACATGTTTCTTTGAAACTTCATCATTAACACAATACTTTCAACCACTACACTTCTTTTGCACTTTCCCAGCTTATCAACTCTTTATTCCACCACTCACTGTTAACATTCTTGCTTCCTACTTTTAGCACACATCCACATACTTCCTTTGCACTGCTAGCAACTGCTTCCTTCATTTGCTCCCAGATTTGATCAGTTTCAACTTGTTCATATTCAATTGATTAACTTGCGAGTGCTCTTAGATACTTATCCTTATTACTTTGTTCATAACTTCTCCTCTTATTCACCCACTTCTTCATTATCACCTTCCCTCTCAATCAAGCCCCAGCTAACTTAGGGTACATAGAACAACATAATGATCCGATAATTCCATTCCCCTAATCCCCTCATGATTTAACAACCAACACATATTTCAACATCTCCTTCTTCACCAACACAAAATCAATCTTACATTTCA
>JABUQX010021186.1:72500-80907 GCA_015478945.1 Trachelipus rathkii | reverse complement strand
AATTCTCAATCAACCTTCAAAGAAGCGGTCACAAGAGCCTAACCCCTGTGTACCACGCTTCAATATATATATATATATATATATATATATATATATATATATATATATATATATATATCATTACATTAACTCAAAGCAATAACATCAAGTTCTATATATATACTTGAATATATATATATATATATATATATATATATATATATATATATATATATATATATATATATATATATATATATATATAATATATAATACATATAAATATATACGCAAAAATATATATGAATAATTAAAATATCATCATAAAAATATATAGACTGTAAGTTATTAGAAGCAATCTTTGTATTTAGATCAAAAAAATAAATAAATTAAAATTTATTGAAAATGTTTGTTCCTTCGTGTGAACAACAGCTGATGGCTTTATAACAGTACTTCAATGCGAAAATTTCTTAATAGCAATTAAGAAACTTTTATTGAAGATAATTAATAAACAATGAAACATTGAACAAAATGTCTTTAAATAAGAAATGAATTTACAAACGCTTTATATTTAATATAAAAATAATAACTTAGAAAGTTTGTGAAATATTATTTATATTTAAATAAAAGCTTACCTTGCAGACGACAATTGGCAACTCAATCGGCTGCAATAAATTCTTTACACATGTGTATACGTACACTACGCACATCGAAAAATTGTGGACACAAGAAACATTATTTTAACACATTAACATTGATAAATAACAAACCTGATTACATCGATTAATGAAACACTATAGCAATATTACAACTTCGTAAATTACACTTTAATATTAATTTTAAGAATAGATAAAAGAAATAATTATACAATAAATCACAAAAAGAATGCACTCGTGCAGACGAAAATATAGACACTAACACATAAATAAATTGACCGAGGTATATACAAGACATGTAATGCCAACACATCTTAGACCAAAAGCAGTGAGAGCGGAAAAAGTTGCAAAAAATGATCGTCCTCAGTTTTTATACTCAGATAAGTAACATAGATTACGGTAGTTAGCCAACTAGAGAAAAGTAGAAACAGTAGACCGAATGATATATACATTAAATAATAATAACAGTAAGAAAAGTATATAGACAACTTCTGAAGAGGAAGCGGGTTGGTAATCCTTGAGACCTTTCAATATTTACAAGCGAAAATACAATCTTTCATCCTTCAGAAGGAAAAGATGAACGTATCAGCTGAGGCTTCACAGTGTCTTAACAAAATATTTCATTTATTTTAAATTAAGAAAATAAAATTACTATCTCTCTCTCTATATATAAATATATAAAAATATATATATATATATATATATATATATATATATATATATATATATATATAAAACTTACATAAAACAATATATATATATATATATATATATATATATATATATATATATATATATATATATATATATATATATATATATATATATATATATATATATATATATATATATCTCAACATATCCTCCTCAATTTGCATTAACTTAATAATAATAATAATAATAATAATAATAATAATAATAATAATAATAATAATGAATTAGTAAGCAATCATCAATTTTTATTTAATTTAAGAGAAAAGCTCGCCAAACAAATTTACAATTGGCGCTTTCTATAATACTTTATTTATTCCTTTAATATCTTATACTATTATATATATATATATATATATATATATATATATATATATATATATATATATATATATATATATATATATATATATATATATATTGATAAAAAGATATATATCATACATGTTTATGTAATGGGAGGGAATCTTAGCAAGAGCATTGTAGAACTTTATTACATGAAACAAAATTTATGCATATCATGTATATTGCGTTACATCTTTGGCCCTATGAACCTTAAGCAAATTGTTTTCAATTTTGCTTTATTTCCTTACATGGTATTATAACATTAGTTTCATCCTGAAGTGCTCCTTCTTCTGTAGTAGCTTCTGCAGGTGAATCCAATGTTTCTTCAGCATAATCAGCAATTACATTATCTTTTCCACTGATGTGGTTTAAGATAAATCTAAATCTTTGGAGGTATAATGACCATCTCATGATCCTTGAGTTCTCATATCTCTTTTTACTCATAGCAGTTAGAGGTCGATGGTCGGACTGCAGAATAAATTCTCTTCCGTAGAGATATTGTTCAAACTTCCTTATGCCAGTTATTATTGCTAAGGCCTCTTTCTCCATGGTTGAGTACCTTTGCTGAGTCGCCGAAAGTTTTTTGCTGCCATATGCCACTGGGTGGAGGGTCCCTTCGTCTTCCTGTAGAAGGACAAATCCTAGCGACGTGTCTGAGGCGTCCACCTGCAGCGTAAAAGTCTTCTCCAGTTCTGGCATTTTTAAAATCGGTTTAGAACTCAATGCCTCCTTTAATTTTTCAAAAGCTTGCTGATGTTTCGTCTCCCATTTCACTTTCGTCGGCTCTCCCTTCTTCGTTAGGTCAGTCAGAGGCGCTGCGAGTTTCGCATAGTTCTTCACAAAATCTTGGTAATATCCTGTGAGCCCTAAGAATGACCTCACCTGTTTCTTATTCTTAGGTGGCTCAGTCTTCATAATTTTTACTACATTATCTTCGTGTAGTCCTTTGTTGCCATTACCAATATAGTGACCTAGGAACTCTACGCTCGACGAAGCGAATTCACACTTTGTTGGCCGGATGGTAAAACCTTCTTCTTTGAGTCTTTGAAGTACATTCTCTAGAGTGATCAAATGTTCGCGCCAGGTCTGTGAATGGACGATGATATCATCGATATAGAAATCGACATCGTTGAATCCATCCAAGATCCTACGCATTGCCCTCACAAGTGTCGCACCGGCATTTACCATGCCGAATGGTAACTTGAGGTAGTGGAAGTGACCGTCCTCGGTCGAGAAACCGGTCTTGTAACTATCCTCTGGCTTTATTTGTATTTGCCAATAACCTTTGGCCAAGTCGAGTTTAGTGAAAAACTTATCTCGAGCAAACTTCGTGAACAGGGTTTGGGACGTGGTCATGGGCTCCGGATCAAACACAGTAATCCTGTTTAGAGCTCTATAGTCGGAGCATACCCTCTTGCTCCCGTCCTTCTTCTGGACAACGACCACTGGCGCTGAGTATGGTGACGTGGAGGGAACAATGATCCCCATTTTGATCATTTTATCAGTCTCTTTCTTCAGTTCTGTCCGCGTCGTAAATGGTAACTTGTAAGGCTTTAATCTGATTGGGGTATCATCAATGAGGTCAACAGCATGAAAGTCATTTTTCGCAGTGCCAGGCACATCTGTGAAAATTTCTTCATGCCTTTCCAAGATTTTCATCAATTCTCTCCTCATGGGATCTGTTATCTCCTCACTGATTTTGGTGTCTGACAACTTTTCTTTCTGGATCGGTGTAGGATCCATATCCACTAAATTAATATTTTCTTCATTTTCGGTGTCCAAGATGACCGCCGTTGCACCCATCTTTTCCCGATGTTGGTCCATCTCTTCTTCTCCCTCACTCTCCTCTCTCACAATATATTTCTTTAGTAGATTTATGTGATAGGTTTTTATCACATCTCCCACTTGTATCGTGTAGTTGTCTTTGCCGTATAGTTCTAAGACTGGGTACGGCCCGCCCCATCTCATAAGCATCTTGTTACTGGACGTTGGTAGGAGAACCAGAGCTAAATCTCCTACTTTCAACTTCCTGTTCTTTGCGCCTTTATCGTAATATCTCTTTTGTGAAATTTGGGCCTTGGCTAAATTTTCTCTCGCCAACTTCAGAGTCTCGTTTAGCCTCTCTTGCAAATCAAACACGTACCTGGGTTGATCTTTCCTGCCCAAATTTCATGCAATATTTGCATCGGACCCCGCACAGTCCTACCATACAGGAGCTCAAAAGGTGAGAATCCTGTGGAGTCCTGTGGGGCCTCCCTATATGCAAACAGCAATGGTTCTATGAACTTGTGCCACTTCCGCACTTGCTCGCTACACATCCGTTTGAGCATCCGCTTTAAAGTACCATTAAACTTTTCGGTGAGACCTTGGCTCATGAGGTGGTAGATACTGGAGAACTTCTGCTTTATATTTAGCATCTTTGTTACATCTCTCATTAAGTCAGATGTGAATTGTCGACCATTATCACTGAGTATCTCCTTTGGGACCCCCAACCTCATAAAAATGGATATCAGGCTTTCCGTAACCTTCTGTGCGGTTATACTCTTGAGAGGTACTGCCTCTGGATAGCGTGTGGTGGCATCAACAAGGGTCAAGACGTACTGATGCCCTTCAGAAGATGGTGGTGTGATTGGTCCTATTAAGTCAATAATTACTCGTTGAAAAGGCTCATCTATGATGGGCATGGGGCATAGAGGTACTTTCTTCACCATTCCTTTCGGGCACGTCCTTTGGCATATATCGCAGGAGTAACAATGCCTGGTTACGTCCTGGTATATGTTGGGCCAAAAGAATTGTTGGGTGATCTTACCCATTGTTTTCTTCACACCTTGATGTCCTCCGAAAACTTCATCGTGTGCTACTCTCAAAACCTTACTCCTATATTCTTTAGGTACTACCAAAGTAAACCTTTCCAGTTGGTTCTCTACAACTCTTTTATACAGCACTCCATTCTTCAGTAGATACTTGTTTTCACCTCTCTCTACGGACCTCCATATCCTTTGCAGAGTAACATCGTCTTTTTGTTTCTCTCGGAAAGTCTCACGGTCACTTATAAGTTCCGTAATTTCTTCATCGTGAACTATTTCCACTTCACTCACGGCTACTACTTTCTCTCCCATGGAACTTTGTGTGTGAGGTGCTGTGTCACCTCCCTGTGAATCATCATCCTCAATCGTACTGTCTGGACTCTTAAATCTAAAAACATTATTTACAATTGATGTCCCCCGAACATCCGGTACTCCTGTACCTTCCTCAACATTCACTAGTGGTTCTGTAGGGACTATACTAACTTCTTCATCCTTGGATGATCTTTGGAACTCCGTTACCATACACAATGGTGACTTAGTGGTTGATCCGACATCTTCTCTGACGATGTCCAAAGATTGTGGTACAGGTGGTTCCTCTCTAAAAATCTCTTCCTTTTCCAAACTCGCCATTCCATGAGTATGATCAGTTTCTTCGGCGTTGCACCCTACAATAGATTCCTCCTGTGAATCTTCCTCAGCATGCTCGGCGATGGGGAATAGCAATTCTCTTTGAATTCGCCCGTCCTTCTCAAAATGAGGACCTCGACACACAGTCGTCTCCCACGCGAGGTTTGGCTGAAACGGGGGTAATGCACCTTCGACATTCCCAATAACTAGATCATAAACGACTTCCGGCAGCACTGCTGCGGTCGTCCTACCCACGTAGTAAGGGGTATCCACATCAATAGTCGCGAGCGGAACCTCTTTCACCGTTCTGTCCAACAACCTCATCGTTATATTATTGCCAATATAACATTCTTTAGGTACGTACTTCTCTCGCACGACTACAAAATCGCAACCACTGTCGTGGAGTATCTTGACACGATATTCATTCACAATCCCATAAGTTATAGGTAGATGGTGTGAAAATTTGTCATTTTCACTCACCTTCGTTGTTTCAGTAGGGAGATTCGGCTCTTCACCTGATCCATTCAGGACTTTATCGCCATTCTTGAAAACTCCGGATGCTGCCGTGTTTTTCCCTTCCTCCTTTTGCTTACTGAAATTATTCTGTCCTCTACCACTATTGTTGAAATATGGAGGAGCTTTGCAATCTCTGGCGAGATGCCCTCTCTTCGAACACCTGTAGCAAGTGACCACAGCCCTGGGCTCACTGCTACTGCGACGATGTTCTTGTCTGTCGCTGTTTCCGCTACTGCTCTTTTCTCCACTGTTATTTGGTCGTGATGCGCGTTGGCCATTACTTTTATGATTATCATTCTTATAATAACCATTTCCTCTCGATCTAAAATTAGTGTTATTATTGTGATTACTTTTATCAGTGTGATTATGATTCCGTGCGTGACTAGATACAAACTTCAAATGATGGGCTTCCATGTAACTCTCTGAGCTGACAATGATTTCTTCTAGTACTTTCTTATTTGTCTCCTTTAAATACGTGGCAAGTTCTTTTGGGACTGTATTAAGATACTTGTCAACTGAGAAAAATTCTATCAGATCATCAGGAGTCATTTTTACGTTAGCCGCGGCAATCCATTTTCTTAGGGCCTCAATAATCTTTTGAAGGTATACCCTGGGATTATCATCCTCAGTAGGATTCATACTTTTGTATCTGGCACCATATCCACTTTCCGTGAGATCGTACCTTATCAACAGGGCTCTCTTCAAGTTATCATAACTTTTCAACGCTTTAACAGTCAGATTGTTGAAAACTTTAACAGCTTTGCCGGTAAGAAACGATCCTAAAATAAAAGCTTGTTTCTCTTTAGGTATGTCATTTGGATCCGCCTGTTTCTCAAACATCAATAAGTACTCCTCGATGTCATTTACTTTTTCATGGAAGCTTTAATTTTGGGTACTTGTTGGCGTAGGAAGTGCTGTGATTATTCTGAGAGCTTTGAGAAGCTATTGCTGCATCGTGCTGACGTTGTCTGTCATCAGCGTCTAACTTCATCTGTAACATTCTCTCCTCAGCTTCTCTTGCATCCTTTTCTGCCTCTAACTTAACTCTCTGAGCCTCGGCTTCAACCTTAGCTTTCTCCATTTCAGCTTCGAGATTAGCTTTCTCTACTCCAGCTTCAACTTCAAGCTTAGCTTTCTCTCTTTCAACTTCAAGCTCAAGCTAGCTATCTTCTGTTGTTCAATGTCTGCTTCCTTAGCTAACTTCTGTTGTTCAATGTCTGCTTCCTTAGCTAACTTCTGCTGCTCGAGCGCAGCTTCTTGAGCTAATCTCTCTTTTAATGCTACAGCAACTTCCTTACCCGACAGACCTAATGACTTACACATCTCCACAAATTCAGTGTTAGAAGCCATTATTATAATTTCTTTCAAAAAAATCAACTCTAAAATAAACTGTTTGTCAAAAAGTCACTTTTTCAACGCACGAATCACAATCACTTTTTCTACAAAATTTTCGAAATTTGCTCTCACTGATACATGCATGAAAACAAATTTATTTCAACAAAATTAAAGATGTATATATATATATATATATATATATATATATATATATATATATATACTATATATAAAATATATATATATATATATATATATATATATATATATATATATATATATATATATATAAATATATACAGACTTTAATAATTCGTAGTAAAATTTACCAAAATCTTGTGGGAAAATAGTATTTTCGACCCAAGACCCAAAACGAGTAAAAGTCGAGATTACGAAAATCACTATTTTCACTTCACGCAACTTTTGCAAATTTTACCGCCTATCTAAACAATACTAATATATATATATATATATATATATATATATATATATATATATATATATATATATATATATATATATATATATATATATATATATATATATATATATATATATATATATATATATAAACATTAAATATAAAGTATTAAATTATACCAGCGTTAACTTGTTTCCGGAATATCAGTATTGTTCTATTAGTAAAGCACTATTTAACAATACGCGTAAAATCAAATATACGCAAACTTCAACAAAATGAATAGTACAATGAACTACAATGACAGTTAATATACAATATTAACACATATCCCAGATGTTAATATTGAAAAAAATACTTAAACAATAACTTTAGCACAGGTTTTAGCAAAAATAGTTACAAACAAACAACTCTGTGCTACTATATTCAGCAAAAATAGCAGAAATGAATTCACAACACAGTAAAGCAATTCAGTGATAACGAATACTGACTGGATGGCTACAAAATAAATCCCGAGACAGGAGCGCCCAATTAAATGTGATGGGGTGGTTCAGATAGAAAATAATTGTAATGTCAAACTTACTCTTCCAGCAATAATTCAATTCCTTGGCCAGGCCCCCATGACAGAACAACCATCCAAAACACTTTTAAGATTCTCGACCTATATTATATCAGTGTTCCGACCTCCTGTTTGATAAGTTATCGGCCTGTACAGTACTGCAATGCAATCAATTTGTCAAGACTTACCAACGTAACACCCTGGAGATCTTCCTAGTAATATAACGGTACGAACTGGTTCTTTTTTTTTATATGAAAACCAACCAGACATCAATATTCGTTATCAGTGAATTTACTTACGGTGATGATCAATGCTTTGATCATAAAATAAACGTCTTGAAGATCTAGTATAATAATTAATTGACTAAATATTCAACAAATAAGTAAAGAAATGATTCTCGGAAACAAGAAGGAAAACCACTGGGATAATTTTAAAATACTTTAATAGAAAAAAA
>JABUQX010021186.1:22500-62500 GCA_015478945.1 Trachelipus rathkii | reverse complement strand
AGAAAATAGCTCACACTCACAAGACCGACCAGTGACGAACCTGGGTCTCTCGCTTAATTGGGCGAGTGTTCTACCGCTGAGCTACCGGACGCTAGTTTGGTGCTTGATCCATTCCTTCTTGACCTATACGAGCCGACTCCGCCGAATGTACGAAAAAAATCTTCACAATGAGCAAAATGCGCCATCAAACCTCACATCCTTTAAGAGAAGAGGAAATTAGAAAAAGTACTCCGCTTCAATCAATCCAATACGAAAAAATCCTCCTTTATATATAGTTCATTTTCGACGGTGAATTCATACTTTCTGACAAGAATTTTAATTACATAAGTTTTTTTCTTTTATTTCAAAAAATATATTTTCTTAGAGTTTTCAAAAGATGTAAATCTAAAATTTTCAGTTATCAATTTTAAAATGCTATTATCACATTCTAATTATTAGAGTAAGTGTAGAAAATTTCAAATTCACATATTCATTTAATTATGGTTTAGTATATTTCTTCATATTCCGATGTTAATTTAATTAAAATTTCAAAATCAGGCTATTAGTTAACTTTGCAAACTACCGCAATATTTTCAGTTCCTTCTATTCAAATCTTGAAGAACTTATTCTTTTTTCTCTAATGGTGGAAATTGTCGAAACTCGCTTTTTAGTCTCTTGCAGGATTGTGAGTGCTTCTCGTCTAATTTTACTTCTGAGTCTCTCTCTTCAAATTCCTTCCCCTCTGTTTTTGGTGCGTCCATTCATATATCTTATTTACTAACGATCTAGGTAAAAAAATTCTAAAAAAAAAAAAAAACACCGAGTGTGTGATGAGACGACAGCTTTGGTTTTTATATATAGGTAGTAGGATATGAGTAGTAGTATAGTATATATAGTATAGGTTGGTAGATATGGTAAGTATAGTAGTAGTAGGTATAGTGATAGGTAGTAGTAGGTTATACTATTATTATAGGTATTATAGTTCAAGAGTATAGTGTAAGATTAATATATATATATAATATAGGACACTTAAGTAAACCACATCAACGCAAAGATAATTTAGTAAATTGGCAACTATAGCTTGACGATCATCATACTCTCTTTCCTTCTTCACGAGTAAAGAAACAATCCACACACTCTCACGAACTCTCCTCCATGGCTATAAAAATGACACTTTACTTTTTTCTCATTTTTTTTGGGCTTCAAATTGATTTATTTTAAATTCAATTATTTATTTAAATCATTTTAGAATTATTTATGATATAAAAAATATATTAAATTAATTTTTTCCACACACTGAGTGTTGTAAATATATATATATAACTAAGTAGGGGTGGGGGGGTAGGGTCGCGGGGGTATACTAAATAATTTAATTACAACTATATAACATATTATTATACTTTATTATATTATTATATATATATATATTACTATAGTTTTATATATAGTTATGTGGTCAGATTTTTTTCCCTAATGGCTGAACAGTATGTCAAACTATAGACCGGCAGCTCCTACAGTATAACCCACAATTTATTATATTGTGGGAGAGTGGCGGGCGGGAAGAGATTGATATCAAGCGGGATTTTACTTTACTCTTTTAATTTTTTTTATATTATTACGGTGTATATTCACATATAAAATGAAAAATATTCTAAAAAAAAAAATTTTTTAATCTTCTCCTATTTTAGGGGGCTCGAGCCGCGGGGGACAGAGGGGGGGGACGAAAGTCCCCCGTCCTGCTACCACACCCGGGAGGCCTGAGAGACCGACCCTGCCACTCTTTGCGTTTACTTAATGGGTATTTCCTTTAGTTTAAGTCACTCACCAAAGAATTTTTGAAGTTAAATTTCTTTTTTTATTTTAACTAAAGGAATACCATAGGGTAAACGCAAAGATGGCAGGAGTCGGGTCCCCCTCTGCCCCGGCCCCTCTCGGTGGATATGAACGAGGGGGACTAATCGGTACCCCCCATCATGTACCGCCGTCAGCTCGATGCCCCCTCTATAAATGGGTAGAAAATCAAAAAATATTTATTTTTTTTAAATTTTTCGTACGAAATAAAAAAAAAAAAAAAACCCTACAATATATATATATATACCGGTCTCTAAGGGTTAATTTATAATAATAACATATATATATATATTATTATATATATCTTATATATATATATTATATATTATATAGTATTTCTATTATTAATATTATAATATAATATTAATATATATATAATATATAATTATATATATATATATATATATATATATAGATATCATTTAGTTAGTGTAGTTGGCATGACGGTGTCTGCAAGAGGGCTTTATGGTGCATATAGTGGAAATTTTAAATAAAATATTTAATGCTTTTGCAGCTGTTGGCTGTCTGGCGAGTTTTATAACGGCGCTAGGGCGGGGTGGAAGGGCGAAGAAAAAAGAAAGTATTTATATTTTATTTATGTATTATTTTTGGTTAGTGTAGTAGGGATAGTAGGGTATAGGTTAGGTATGTAAGTAGTAGGGTAAATAAGATTTTTATTAATTCTTTAATTATTTCATTTAATTCTCCTGTATACATTTTAGCTTTTTACGTTCTGCTCTCGATATTGATTTTACAATTATATTGAACTGGTTTAAATAAAATTTATCTCATTTTAATTTATTGTTTCGCATAATTTAAATACGTATTTATTATATTTCCTCAGGTTTTTACTCAACCTTTACGAAGCTTATATAATTATTTTTGCTGCTGATGTGATCCTAATTCCAGATCCATATTTCTATTCTATTTTCCGGCAATAGCTTTTTGTCGTCTGATTATTTATATAAATATATATATTAAATATTATATAATAAATATATATCTATTATTATATATTATTGTTAAGCCTATATATATAATATATATATATATTTCACTGCTATATATCTTAAGTTAAGGTTATATTTTGACCATTTTGAATAAAAAATAACAAAGAATAAAAACTAAAAAAGAAAACAAATTGAAAAATAAATTTTGAAGTGAAAGTTACATTTCATCAGAAGCAATATGACGTCAGTATGAAGAATGTTCAAGAATCTTCTTTCCTTCTGGTAGGAAGGGCTGAAATCCCCTTCTGCATATTACTTTTTTTGCTTAATGGTGGGTGTAATTATTTTATGAATACTTATCACTCCACCACCACCACCTTCAGAATGGCAGGAATGGTGGTATATATATATGTTTATTATATATATTATATAGTATATATATATATAATATATATAATATATATTATATATATATTATATATATAATTATATATATATATATCTATATTATATATATCTATATATTATTATATATATACTCACATTCATCGCTTTCTCAATTCTCTTGGGTTTGCGAAATCACAAAGAACCAATATATATATATTATATATATATTATTTATATCTATATCTATACCTATATATTATATTATATGTATATATTATATATATTTAGGGGATAATATATAAAATAAATAAATATAATAAAATAAAAATATTATTATATATCACATTATTATTTATAATATTTATATTATATATTTTTTACAGTTTAGCACCACCGCTCATTTGGGTCAGTAGCCTCTATATCTATGGAGGATGTGGCTCAATTTTTTTGTCTGAGCAAAGAACGGAGCAAATACCTGGGTCTTCTAGGTTAGTTGGGGGACTTGCTTCTATTTATTCCTCTGAACTACAGACGCTTATGTTAGTGAGTCAATTAAGATCATTTCCTTCTAGACATAATAAACGACTAGCCGCGATGTCCATTCTTCATTTATAATAAAATAGTCTAAATCCAAATAATGTTGGTTCATTTTTATTTTACTTTAAACTTTTATTATGACAAACGACCAATATAATAAAATATATAATATATATATATTTTATATATATATAATATAATAAATATATATAAATATTTATAGTATTTATTTTAATATATTATACTAATAATATATTAATGGAAATATAAATAATAAATAAGGGGGTACCATACTATTATTTATCTCGGGGAAAACTATATATATATATATATATACGAGTGCTTGTGCCATTAGGTAAGTGCTTGGAGTGTGGATTATTCCTGATGGCACCACCACTGGTGGGGACATTGCAAAAAAAAAAAAAAAAAAAAGTAATAGTTTAGTTCGCGCAATTCGTAAGTGAATGTCACATGTCTCAATATATCTCCCATGGTCTAGTGTTCCTATGTTAGTACACTTTCTGAACGTTTTGATTCGCTCTGCTGTTTCGGTCAGAGATGTTGTTTTTACCCAATTACAATGTAACAAAATCTCATTTAGCATTAAAGCTTAATATTATAATGAATTTCTTATAATGATAATAATTTATGATTTCTCAAACGCTTTTACTTCGTTTTTTTTATCGAATGTTTGCTTTAATTTAAGCACAAGAAACTTATTTGCAGATAACTGTAAATTTTATTTGCCATTGCGTTAAGTGATTTACGGGAATTACGATTTACGAGCTGCATCAGCACATAAGGTTTTCTAATGTACGCTGTGAAACGAGAGGAGGTTAGTAGTTATGGTGAAAAGAAGGACACTACGAGTTATCGGACTAAATGAGACCAACTGTAGTGAAAATTTTAAGTTATTCACTGTCTCTGTAACCAATTTTTTTTTAGATTTTTTGAGGTAAAAAAATTGCTTACGAAATTTAATTTTTTTGGAAAAAAAAGTAAATGGGGAAAAATTAAATGAAAGTAATGGTTTATCTTCATTTTTTTAATTCCCCCATTTTTTTTTTTCGCTAGAGAAAAAAGTCTAAAATTTAAAAAAAAGAAAGGGGGGTTAATTTTTTTCGATAGGTTGGATTTTTGCCTTTTAAACTTTCCAATTTTAGAAAAAGGAAAAATTTTTTAAAACTTAAGTTTTTATCCCCCCCCCCCATTAAAAAATAAAAATCTCAAGAAAAAAAAAAATTTATTTCCGTTTAATGGGGGAACTTTGGGAAAAAAAGGGTTCTTAATTAAAAATGTTTTTTAATGAGAGAAAAAACCCTTTTTTAATTCCCCGGAAAAAGAAAACCAAACCTTTTTTTAAACAAATGGAAAATTTTTTTTGGTTCCCAATAACTAACAGCGGACATGCAAAACTGCAAATTAAATATAATCAATAACTTTTAAAATGTTTTTAAATAAGGGCCCCCCATGGGTGTTGTTTTCACTAAATTAGAAAAAAATAGTTGCAAAAATTTTAAAAAAACAATGGCAACCCCTTTTTTTTTTGTTTTATATAAAATTAAATATCCAAATCAATAAGGTTCACTCTTTCCGTACAAAAGTATATTCAGGCGGAAAGAAAAAGTTTTAAACCCCTTTTTTTTTTTTTTTTTTTAAAGTTAAATTCTTTTCAAGCCGCTTATCGCGAATTGGGGAGCGTTATATTATCCCCTTTCCCCCCCCAAAAAATGGGGGTGAAACTCCCAGTGTAATTAATTAAGTTTAATTTTGAAGAAAAATATTTGAAGAGTCAAAAAACCCCTCGAAATTTTTTTTAATTAAATTATTACAAATTTAACATTTTAATTATTATTATTAATTTTTTGTTTATTTATTTAAATTTTATTATAATTTATTAATTAATTTTAATTAAAACTTAAATTACAAAAAAAATTTTTATTTTAATTTTTTAATTAAAATAATTTATTTAAAATTAAATTTAGTCATTAAGATATTTTTTTTTTTGTTTGGGGGAAGTGGGGATTTTTAGTTTAATTCAAAAAAAAGGCCCCCCTTTTATATTTTTTTAAACCCTTAAATGTTTGTAAAGCGGGTTTTTTTTTCCTTTTCTTGTTTTTTTTTAAGATTGAAAAAATTATTTGAAAATCATTCGTGGTTTTCCAAGTTTTTTTTTTCTCTATTAATAAATTGAATTCAAAAAGTTTTAAAGGAAAAAAATTTTCAGCTAAAAAAAATGGAAACTAATTTTCTGTGGAAAAAAAAAGGTTTTAAAAACGCAAATTTAAATAATTTTATTTTCCCCTTTTTTATTTTTATGAAATATATTTTTATTAATGTAAAGAAAAATAGGGTTTTTTTTTTCCAAAGGTTTATTATAACTGCGTTCTACTTTTATAAAAGAAATTTTTTTTTGTAATTATTTTTTAAAAAGACTTTTTTAAAATTTTAAAATTAGTTTTACAGTTCAAATTTTCTTAAGAAAAAAAGGTAACCCGAAAATAATTTTTTTTTGGGGAAAATTTACCCCCCCCCCACTTAAAAATTTAAATTGTTCCCCAAAAAATTGTAGTATTTAGAATACAAAATTAAAATATAATCTTCAAAAAAAAAAATTTAGTTTCCTTTAAATAATCCATTAATTATATAAAAACATAAAATATTTCCAAAACTTTCTTTTTCCAAGAAATTTAATAATGAAAAAAAAAAAAAAAAAGGCACTAGAAAAATTTTTTAAAAAAGGGGAAAAATTTCATGTAAGTTTGACCAACTGCAAAGTTAGGAAGAAGGAAAAATAATTCGACTAAGCCGATCAATTTGAAGAAATAATGCAACTGGTAAAAAAGTTCCCTTAAAAACCCTAAAACCTTTAGAACAAAGAAAAGCCAAATAAAAAAGTTTTCCCTTCCCCAAAGCCCGCCCCCAAAAACCTTACCTTTTCAAAAGTATACAAGCCGGCCCCGCCCCCCTTTTTTTGTTTCGGGGGTTGGGGGGGGGGGACCCGGAAAAGGGGCCCTTTTTTTTAACTTTGAAGCGGGGGTTTGGGGGGGTTAACCGTTTCCCCAAAAACCTTTTCCCCCGGGGGTTTCCCCTAAAAGAACCTTTCCCGGTGGGGGAGAAAAACCGGGGTTTCCCGAAACCCCATTTTTTCTTTTGTTTTTTTTTCCGGGTTTGGAGAAAAAGCCCCCCTTTTTTGGGCC
Organism: Trachelipus rathkii; assembly: GCA_015478945.1. Classification (NCBI taxonomy): domain Eukaryota; kingdom Metazoa; phylum Arthropoda; class Malacostraca; order Isopoda; family Trachelipodidae; genus Trachelipus; species Trachelipus rathkii. Next base: position 55,596 of record JABUQX010021186.1, on the reverse strand, counting down.
CCCCCCCCCCTTTTTAAGCCGGGTTGGGGTTAAACCCCCGGTCCCCCGAAACCCCGAGGCCCCCCTTTTTTAAGCTTCCAAATCCCAACAAGTCCCCGGATTTTCGGTGGAGACCGGGTTTTCCGGGCCCGGCCAAAAAGTTTCCCCCCCCCTTTGAATTTGGAGAAAAAAAACCAATGGTTTCTGTTTTTTTTAAAAATTAATTTTTGGGAAAACGGTTGGGTTAAACGTTCCAACCTCAACTTTCGAGGTTTTTTTCCTAAGGCCCCCTTTTTCCCCCGTGGAGGGAACCCGGGGGGTTTCCCCGGAAAACCCCATTTCTTTTGGGTTTTCGGTTTGGGGGGGAAGACCCCCGCAAAAGGGTGGGCCCCCTTTTTTTTTAAGAACGGTTGGGGTAAAACCGGTCCGGACGGGAAGGCCCTTTAGCCTTAATCCCAAGTTTCCCGGGAAAAATTTTTTTTTTCCCGGTTTAAAAAAAAAAACCCCCCCGGTTTTTTTTTTTGGAAATGTTGTCCTTTTTTTGGGTGGGGGGGAAAAAAGAACCCCTAGGTTTTTGGTTTTTAATTGGGACCGGGGGGTTGGGGTTAAACCGTTTCCCCCCCACAAAATTCAAACTTCCGGTTTTCCCCTAAGAAAAAAAAAAGCCCCCTTTCCCCCCCGGTGGGAAAGAAAACCGGGGTTTTTTTCGGAACCCCAATTTGTTTTTGGTTTTCCCCGTTTTGGGGGGGGGAAGACCCCCCCCGCAAAAGGTTGCAGAATTTTTTTCCAAGGAAAAAAAAAAAAAACAAAAAGGTTTTTGGGGGGTTACCTTTTGTCCCAAAAACTGACTCAACTTTTTTTCCCCTTTGCCCATTAGAATGGAAAAAAAATACCAAAATTGTTGGGGGTATTGCCCCTAAAACACGCCCTTAAAACCTTTTTCCCCGAAAAACTAAATAAGCAACAATGTTCAAATTTAAGCAGACGTTTCGGGTGCGTGACTGCCCACAAAATTAAAAAAAGAAATTCCCCCCTTTCCCCTCTTTTCATTGATATTTCCATTTTTTTCCTCTTAAGATAAATTAAACGGCCTACCATTTTGGTTGTCCAAAAAAGAAAAATATTAATTAACATAAAAAAAAAGTCCAAATTGTTTTTATTATAGTTTTTTATTCCCTTTTTTTTAAACATCATGTTTTTTCCCACCCCCTTGGGAAGGGGGTTGTTCCCCCTTTTTGGGTTTTTTTTAAAACTTTAAAACCCTTTTTTCCAATAAATATTAAATATAATATTTCAATATTAAATTATTAATTAATATTATATATTATATATTAAATATATAAATTTATTTAATTTCATATATGAAATATAAAAAAAAAAAAAACTACATTTATTTATGTTAAATATAATAAATATATATTGTTTGGTGGGGTGGGGGGTTTTTGGGTTGGGGGTTGGGGGGTTGGGGGGGTTGGTAAAAGGGTTTTTGGGTTTTGGTTAAAACCGGTGGAAATGTGTTGTGTAAGAGCTGTTAAGTAGTGTGGTGGTGGACCTTCGGGGCACCCTTTACTGGGGGCCCCCCTTGTTTGGGGGCTTTACATTAAATATTATAAATTAATATATAATTAATTAAATATTATTATATAACATATATAATATATATAAATTATATATTAATTATTGATATAATAATGTTATATATTATTTATTAAAATATATTTATTAATTAATATATTATAAATATATAAATAAATTTACATAATTTAATAATATTACTAATAATACATAAATTTTTGATATTTTAATATAGAAATTATATAAATATTTAATTCATAAATTATATATTATATTTAAATTAATAAATATAAATTATATATATATTTAATATAATTAAATTTATATTAAAATTAGATTTAAATAAAATTATTAATTGAAAATAATAAATGATAAATATCAAATATTAATATAAAAAAATTATTAACAATTATATATAATAATAAATATATATTATATCAATTTAATTTTAATTTTATTTTAATATTAAATATAAAATAAATTATAAAATAATTTATTTTATTTATATAATAATATTTAATAAAATAATTAAATATTATTTAATATTATTATTTATAATTATATATATTTATTTTAATATATTTTATGATTTAAATGTATTTTTAATATTTCCAATTATTAAATTATTCTATAAAATATATTTAAATTATTACGGATTAATTTTTAAAACATAAATGAATATATTATATTATAATTATAATAATAAAATTATATAATTATATTATTAAATATAATTTAAATACATTTAATTAATTATATATAAAAAATAAATTAAAACTAGTATCATTAATATATATATAATAAATAAATAATATTAATAATTATAATATGGTTTTTCCCTGTTTTTTTTGGAATTGTACGGGATTTCCCGGGGGCCCGGTTTTTTGTTTTGGGTAATGTTTTTTTTTTTGTTTTTATTAAGGGGGAGCCCCCCAAAAAATTAGGTTAAATAAAAATAAAAAATTATAATTATATAATTAAATATTAATAATTATTATTATATTAAATCTTTTAAAAATTATAATAATAAAATTTATTAATATAATATATTATATTAAATATATTAATAATTATTAATAAAAATTACATAAATTTTTATAATAAAAAATAATTAATAAATAAATATAAAAAATATTATATTAATATTATTTAATTTAATAATTAATAAAATTATAATCAAATTATTTATATTATATAATATTTTTAAATTTAGATATCTTTGAATTATAAAACATTTAATATAATATATTTTTATAAAATTATATTTTATAAAAATTGTTTGTTTTTGGGGTTGGGGGGTGTGTTTTTTGGGGGGTGGGGTTTGGGATTTTTGTTTTTATTAAACATTTTTTAACAACCGGAAATTTGGGTTTTTTTACTAACCCGGGAATACTTTTCAAACTGGGTCCAAAAAAATGTTGGGGCCCCATCAAAATTATAAATATTATAATTAAAAATATTTAATTATAAAAACTTAAAATAATTTAAATAATAATATTAATTTATTTAAATATATTATATATATTAAATATGTATTTAAATTAATATTTATTTAATTAATATTTTATATTATTTTATTTAATATATTTATTAGAATTTATATTAATTAATTATTAATATAAAAATTATAGAATATAATATTATTTATAAATAAATTTATGATTTACTTTTCAACAAAAAATTTTTTGGCCCTGTTTTATTTTATAGGATTTTTTCCCCCCCTTTTTTTTTATTCTCCTTGGGCAAAAATTGGTTTTTTTTAATGTGTTTGGTTTTTTCCCTTGCCCCCCAGCTTTTTTTTGGTTTTAAAAAATCCGACAAAATAATACCTTTGGGGGAAAGTTCCTAATCGGAAAGGAAAATAAATGGGTCAAGAAATAGAACAAAAAAAAAAAATTTTCCCCAGCTTTTTGTAATAAAAGCCCAAATGTACTGATTACATATTTTAAAACCCAAATGAAAAAAACAAAAACAACCAATTTAAAAAAAACTTAAGGAAAAAATTAAATAATAATAAACGTTTTAATTTTATTTAAGTTAAATTTTCCTTTTTTCTTTCAAATAATAATTATCGATTTTTGAAAAAATGGTAAATTTTTTTCAGTTTTTTCAAAACTAAAATGAAAAAAACCAAATAAAACGTTCCCGGGTCCCCCCTGGGGGGCCCAAACAAAAATAAAAGGGTTTTTTTTTTCAAAAAAAATTATTTTTTTTTACAAAAAATTTTTTTTCGCCCCCCCCCCAAGATTTTAACGGGGGGGGCAATTGCCCCCCTGCCCCCCCCCCCAAAACCCCCCTTTTTGGCCCGCCCCTACCGCCCAATGTTTATATAATTATATAATAATATTAAAATAATTAAAATAATTATTAAAAGTATATATTTAATAATATAATAATTAATAAAAATATATATTATTTTAATTTATATTATATTTTATACATTATTAATTATAAAATAATAATTATTAATTATAATATATTATTATTAATATTAAAAATTAAAAACAAATTTGTTTTGCTTCTTGATTTTGTTGTAGTTCTGTTGGCCATGGGCGCCCGGGGGGTGGTTTTGGGGGGGGGGGTTGGGTTTTGTTTGGGTTTGGGGCTTTTTTCGTTCTTAGATAATTTATTGTATGCCCAATAAATATATATTATAATTAATATTATATTATTAATATCTTATTATATAATATAATTTTAAATAAAAATAATTTAGAATTTATACAAATATATACCTATATTATTAATTAATATATAATTTATCATCATATTTTTATATAAATTACATATAAAGGTAAAACCTGAAGGAAATAACTATACCCTTTTAAAACTAGCTGCAAAATAATGGTTATCCCCTGAATGATGCCAGTTACTATAAATATTTAAAAGGAGGTTTGGGTTAATAAACCTATAGATTTATTCAATGCTGTAGAGGAACCTGATCTGTATTTATTTATATAAAATTATTATTAATCAACGTTAAATTTTAATAATACACATTCGGATGATTGGGGGGGGGGGTTTTGGTTTTTTGGGGGTTGGGGGGTAGTGTTTCCCTTCGATTATTTATGGGGGGGGTTTGTTGGGTTTGCGCGCGAGGTGGCTCGGGTACACGAGTCTCTCGCTCTAATTCAATCTAAAACCAAATGGTTTTTTTACTTAAAACCTCCGGGCCAAATTGGCCCCACCTTTGGGCTTTTTGTGGGGCCCTTTTTATATATAATTAAATAAATAATATAATAAATAGGGATGGTGTAATGTTTATAATTAATATATTAATTAATATATATTGTTTTATTGAATTATAAAAAATACTGGAATATAATTTTTATAATAATTATAATTTAATTATATTTATATTATTATAATATACGATAATAATATATTTTTCTATTAAAATACATAACATTTAATAAATTAAATAATACACACTCAAAGAGTATTAAAAAACTATTCACATTTATCAAAATATATATTATATTATTGATATTAAATTAATTATATTATTTATATTAAATATTATTAATAATTAAATTTATATTAATAATTTATCTTAATAGAATACATTATATTCTAATTTATAAATATATATTTATTTTACAATAACATGGAAATATAATAATATTTACATTAATTAATATATTATTTAAAATATAATATATATTTTTCATATTTATAATAATTAAAATTAATATATATATTAAATAAATATAAATAATTTAAATATTTATAAAATAAATATCTTATAAAAATAGTTTAAGTAATTTGTACGTTTAATTTGAACATAATTATAATTAAATAAAACTAAAATAATAACATATTAAATTTTATTATAATATATATTTTAATTAAAATTAAATCTATAAAATATTTAATCATATTATATATAATAATGCCCCCTTTAATATCTTATATAAACCCAAATAATATATATCTTGGTAGTTTTATATAAATTTTTGGTTTTGGGGTGTTTTTGGGGGAGTTTTAGTTCACTTAGATGTTTTGGCCATGTAGGTGCCAATTTGTGGGCGGGGGGGTTTTGTTGTTTTGGGGTGTGGGGTGTTTTGGGGTCTCGTGGGTTTTTCGTTGGGGCGGCTTGAGGTTTATGTGGGTAGGGGTTCTGGTGGGGGTAGGGGTGGTGTTCGGTTGGGGGTTTTTGGGGTGGGGGGGGGGGGGGTTGGTAAAAGGGGGTCCCCCCCCGCATCGCACAGACCCCCCAAATAAATACAACTAAAGTTACATAATTAAACTTAATTATAGTATTTTAAAATAAAATTATTAAATAATTATTTATTCTTGTATGAATATATTTAAAAAATATAAAATATAATTTAATATATTATATCTTTTTATCATTTAATATATAATTAATATTATTAATATTTTTATATAAATATTTTACTCATTAAATATTAATAAATAGATAATAATATTAATATATGAATTTTAATATTATAATTAAAATACAAAAAAATATATATTATTAAAAAAATATTATATATTATTATTAAATTTTAAAAATTAATAGAAATATTTTAAATAATTTTAATATATATTTTTATAATTAACATTGGAGAGCGTATGTAGCTAATATTGGGGATGTCAGGGAGCAACTGACTACCCCTAAAATTTGGCGAATATATTATAATTATGAACCTTAATATGTTTGTCCATATGACGTACAGTTTTTATTGAAGTTACATTATAGTTAGAAAAACTGTATAATAAATTAATACTTTACTGCAATTATTTATAAAGTGAAGAAGTAAGTAGTAATTTTAACTAACTAAGTAATTTAATATTAATTTATTTTTATATATAATTCTATAATAAGTTTTATAATAAAGTTGTATATTACAGTAAAAATTTTATCATATAATTAGAGGAGTTATAATTATAGTCATATTATAAATAGTATTTTAATTAAATAAAATATGTGCATATAATTATCCTTCAAACCTATTAATTAATTAAAGTAGTATTTAGACTTACTATAATATTGATTCGGGTAAATTTTAACATATATACATTATTCTTTAATATTAAATAAACTCAGATGAGATTATCTTTGGTTTGTGGGGGGTTTTTACAAAAGTGTTTATGAGGGTGGGTGTTAGGTTTGGATCTTTTTACGTTAGGTTTTAGAAATTTCTGTTCTTTTAGACTCAAAACCGGAAAACACTTTTGTTTTATAATAAAATTAAGGGCACACAAACAACCTTTTTGCAACGAGCAATAAACCAGTTATTATGCTGGTTACCTACATAATAAAATGGTTATAAACTAAAATTAATTTTTTTAGAATAAATAAATACTGAAATCATTAAATAAAATTTTTATCTTAATAATAATATTTATTGTATTATTATTAAAATTAACATATAATAATAAAATAAATTTTTAATAATATTGAATGAAATATATTTAATAAATTTTCAATTATATAATCATATTTAATAAATTATATTAATAATATATAAATTTTTGAAATAAAATTAAATATATGATTAATTTTATAGTTACTTAAAATTTAAATTCATTTATTATTTCTCTTTTCCTTTCTTATCCTTTTTTTAATCGCCCTTTTATATCACCGAACCCTAACTTACTTTTTCTCATAGTACAATAATTTTTTTATAAAATTATGTCATCAATTAAAATATAAATTAAAAATAATTATACAATATATTATAAATATAATATATATTAATTTATATATATATAATTTTAAAAATTAATTATTAAATTTAAAATAATTTAAATAAATATTATTTTTATAATTATAATAATAAAATAAAATAAAATATATAAAATATATTTTAATAATTATTATTTTCTTATCTTACCCTTACCCCTCCTCACGTCCTTTCATGACCAGTAAGGTGCCGGGTTAGTAAACATCCGCGCTTTTAAAATAATTAACAATATAATCACACTTAAAATTAAATTACATAATCACAAAATATTAATTAATATACAACTGAATTTAATTTAGAATATTATATTTATTCTTAATTATATAAAAATAATATTATATTATTAAATATAATTAAAATATTAAATATATTATTATTTAAAATAATATTAAATAATTAATAATATATATTATTATGATTAAAATTATTAAATAATTTATTTTACAATCTTTATTAAATCTATATAATATATATAAATATATTATTTTTTTTGTATAATTTGTAAAATATATTAAAACATAATTTTTCTAAAAATTAAAAATTTTATATATATTTATAAACATGTAAAATTATACAAAAACTGAAAAATTTTTCAATATTTATATATATATATTAAAAAAATCTTATTTTCTAATATATATTAAATATATATTATTTCACAGCTCAGATTATGACTCTATATAGTTAAATAATTATGTAAATTAGTAGATTTTATAAAATTTAATTATATAAATTTATACAACAAATAATTATTTAGTTATATACAATATTTTTATAAAATATAAAATTATATTAATATATTTTAATATATATTATATATATAATAAATAATTTAAAATTTATTAATATAATAAAGACATGTATGTAGTTTATGTTTTGGAAGGGGTTGGTGAGTTGGGGGTTGGGTTTTATGATGTCCCACCTTGTGGCCCATAATGATACAACTATGGTTTGCCACCCGCAGGGTTTTCTTTATTTTATTATTATTTATTTTGATGGTTCCCGGTGATATGTAACGCGGGTTAAATAACGAGCACAACTATAAAATTAAAATCAATAAATAATAAGTTATATTAACTTAATCCACTTAATAAAACTTCGGGAAAATCTTAAGTACCACAGTATAAAAACATATTTATAATAAAATATAAAATATTATTATAAATAAATATATATTAATATATATATTAATTAATTATATAAAATTTATATGTAATTAATTTTATTAATTAATTAAAATATTATTAAATTATATATTTATATATTAAATTAATATATTAATCTATTAATGAAAATATATGTTAAAAAAATATAAAATATATTTTAGGTATTTTTTTATGTTGTGGTGTGGGTTTATTTATTGGGGAGGGGGTAGGGGACCATAGGTGAGATTTTCCCTTAGGGTATGCGTTGATATTTTTATTATTTTTTCTTCTTCCTTTTTTTTATGATTGGTATTTCGTGTATCTATCCGCGATGACGTCATCGTGCACTTCAACATCTATCCTGGGGTACTGGAATTTGTATTTTTCTTGCTATGATTTAGGTGAGGGTTTAAAAAATTAATTTTAAAATACTAAGAAAAAAATTTGAGTTATTTTTAAAATAACACTTATAAACTATTTAGTGATGTGACTCATATACTCTACTCCCATATAACTCATTTAAGTGCGCGAATTTTCTGATATGATTTGAACATATTCAATTTTAAATTTATAGCTAAATATATAAATTTAAAAATTATTAATATATTTTATAAAATATATTTATTTATAAATATATTAATAAAGTATTACTACAATCCGATAGATATACTAAATAATCATATATATATATATTAATAAAAATAATATTACACTTTATAATATAAATCTAAATTATTAAAATTAAAATTTTATAATTTAAATATTAAACAATATAAAATTATTTATTAAAATATCAAAGGTAGTTTTTAAAGAGTGAACAATAAAAAAAATATTTTATATATTGAATCTCAGGTGAAGTAAGACTTAAATCTGAATTTTTATATTTCTTTCATATATAAATAAATAAATTCCAAATATTTATGGGTTGACTGTCTAAGTCCATTTTTTTGATAAAAAATATTGTTATTATTTATATTATAGTATTATATATTTTATAAATAAAATAATTTACTATTAAAATATATGGGTTCACCCTACCAATTCCTAACTCAACAACTGGTTGGAAAATTAGTTGACATTTTTAGAACTACTCTAAAGATTTTTAATTATTTGATTGTTTCCTTAAAAGCCCACTCACCCAAACTCATATAAATGGTCCCCTCCCTATCTACCACATCTAATTTTAAGTTTGTAGAAACCTTTTCATTATGTTTTAATTTCACTTACTTTAAAATTAGAATTATTTCGGGCGGTATTATATAATTTTCCTTAAAACAAAATAAATATAACCGTTATATTATATATTTTATTTTTGATGTTTTTCATCTCTTTTTTGAGGTTGTAGAAATGAAGAGAAATAAATTTAAGTTTCTCTAAGTCTTAAAATAATAATTTAATACTATTTTTATGGCAACAAATAAGCTCCCCCTAAAATGGGGGTAAAAAGGGGGTTTTTTTTAAAGTCCACTTGTAAGCCCCCCTTCAAAATGGGGCCTAATAAAATAAATTTATAATTGGGGGAAAATTGTTCATCATTCCATGTATTGGTGTTGTTGAAACCACGAGGCCTCATTCACCAACATTCGTGTTCTTCCAAAAAACCCCTACACCCCGTTTTATACCATTTACTCCAACCACTCCAGCCAGAAGCAGCACACCACACACCACTACCATATTAATAATTATATTATATTTTATCCCCTTTTTTAATTTTCATTTTCAAATCAGCAATAATTTTTTATTATTTTTATTTAACCCTTGATATCCAAGATTCCGTATATTTTTATTTTAGAATTATGGTTATTGTAGGTGGAAAAAAAAAAAAACTAATGGAATCCCGTTGGTTTTATTTTAAAAAATATTTATTATGATAGTATATATAGCGGGTTTCATATTTGAGGTTAAACTCATTTACTCACTTTAGGGTTTTTATTGTATATATTTATGTTTTTTACCACCAGAATATGTGAAAACATATTAAACTTAATGATTCAACCCTCTCACAAGTTGCATGAAAAAATGAAATTATAAAAATGGAAATTATTTTATATTACGAAATTTTATTAAAAATAAACTATTTGCCACTTTTTTATATTATCATTTATTTTTCTTTTTGTTACATAAAATTTTCTAGGTATTTTTATTCATTTCATTTATTTTTTGGATAAAAAAAGACAAAGAAAGTTTCATAGCATAACTAAGGGAGCAATTGAAATACTTTCTTTTTTTTTAAGATGTTTTAAGAAATATGACATGAGTCAAGAACAGTGAATAAAGGGACATAAATACGCAAGTAGCGAAAAAATTGTCGCCTTTTTGGTAAATAATGAAATAATTAAAATAAGGGTTTTTTCTCGCGAAAGTAAGCCCAACCCGCAAGTTTGTTACAAATAACGGCTCACATAAGACCCTCACTTCCCACCTTTTTCTCTTAAATAGATTTATTCTTTATCTAACTGCATTTTATGGCGACACAGATTCCCCCTCCTTATGTAATAATCATGTTAATAAAATAGAATGAATCATTTGTTAGCGAGTCTGGGGTGCGCGGTGGTGTTAAATGATGGAGCCCGCTATTTCTTTTGTCGTCTCCACCTTGAACTCACCTTGGTTTTCTTTCTCGGACAACAGAAGCCAAGAAATGAGTCTCATTCTATGCAAGATGGAGGCCCGAAAATTCCAAAACAATTCCCCTCCCGAAAGATGAGACATAAGAAATTAGGAAGTATATAACGAAGATATCTTTTTACTCAGGAGTAACAACAATCATTAACCACTTATTAATCTTTCCCACCCCCGCTAAAGATTTACAACACAAAACTGGCCCCCATTAAGTCGCACCATCTTGCTCTGCCAAGTATATTCCAAAATTAAGAGATCCTCCCCAAAAAAAAAGCCAAAAAGAAAAAAAGGGCATGGCCCCCGCCATTACTGTGCGGTGACTCTTTTATGTTTCTATAAAGGACAACTCTTCTGTTTACTTTGTGAGCGCGGTTACTTTTTGGAACAGCGAAGAGTATACATATAAAAATTGCGGGCCCTCTGCATAATGTCTGGTCTTTCACTCGGGAAAAAACAAAAAATTGATGGCGTTCGAAAAACGCCGCTGTCTTGTACACCAAGCACATATGTGCTCTAGGTGTATTTAATCTCTGTTATAGTTGAGTTTTTCGCGCGCACCCACCCCGGTCACCCAAACAACTTTTTTCCCACCCCCTGTTTTCTCTAAATAATATTTCTATTGAAAGCTTCCTTTTTAAAATGTGTTTTCCTCCCATTGTCTATAAGGATTTATTATGATCCACGATCTTTGTAATATACTAAATCTGTGTTAATCTTTTACCTGAGCGGGGTAATCTTCGCTCTTTTTGGGGAATTGAGTCTAAAGTGCTTTCGTTCAGTGTATTCGGTTTATATTCTCCCCCCCCCCACCGGAAAACTGTTGTTCACGACCTTGTTTTCTTTGTGGTGAGAAAAAAGAGATTGTAACTAATTCCTCAAACTGCGGTTTATCCCCACAAAATCCCGCTTGAGACCAGAGGGACAGGAACAAAGAAAGGGGTTTAAATGGTAAATAGTATAACGAAAACTACACCCGCGCCTCCTCGTTCCCCACCTTGAATTTAGGTGTTTCTCAGTGGGGGGAGGGAAAAAATTTTTACTCCCCCCCCTATGTTTATGGGGAAGAAACACGGTTATTTAAATATACGCTGAAAATTAGAGAACGGAAAGGATAAAGGCACAAACCATGGGCGATAGAAAGTTTTTAAAAACAGAAAAAAGACGTACAAAAAGGCATAGCTCGCGAGAGCCGGGTAGAGTCTTGGCGACTACACGTGTATTTATTATAGAAATTTGCATTAAAAGCTGATATTTTTATATAACATCTTTATTTTTAAGCACAATTTTTTTCTTTTTTTTTTTGCTTCAAATAAAAGAAATATCCTAACCATGGGGGCTAATGAACCAAAGAATTTGAGATATTGGGAAAGGGAGGCCAAGCCCCCTTATGCACTGAATCTTCATCTGTCGTCTTTATTTTCCAAAAGGCAACTAACAAATATAAGAGGAGTATTTCTTCTAACTTTTTGGAGAATACAAGTCAATATAGGCGTTATGAAACGGACAAAATCAAAACTTACCTTGCAAGTTACAACTTTCAAATGAGAATATTGTTTTTTTTGCAAACAATTAAAGTTTTTTACCATTTTAAGAAGTGCAACAAAAACTAAATTATCCAAACATAAATTTATTCGTTGGGAGATTTTCTGACAATAAATAAAGAGGTATTATTATTATTTATTTAATATTATTTTACTACTTTTTGTATTTAGCTGTTCAGAAGAAATACGTCAAAAAATTAATAGTACTGTTTCCTTCCCCATATGCTATATAAGAGGAAAAAATAAATGATGCAAAAGTTTATTTTTTTTTTTTGGAACAAAATTAAATAATTTTTGGGGGAAAAAAAATTTGCTAAAAGAAGTAGCAATGAAGAGGATAATTAAAAGTTGGGTGGGTGAAACGTTCCACCAATATATATATTCTTTGGACTAGGAGTGGCTAGAACCGCGTTTTTATTATATTCTGACACCCTTACTACTGTTGTGTTTCTAAATTAATAAAATATTTAAAGTTATCTTTTATTTACTAACATATTTGGGGTTTATATATATTATAAAAATAATATAATTATAATTGCTAATAAAAGCTTTAATTTTCATAAGTTTTTTATTAATTCAATCATTGAGAGAAGAACAAAATTCGTACGGAAGTTTCCAAGGACTTAAAATGATGAAAAATTAGGTGCGTAGTTGGTTTTAAACTTGATTATTTATTTGAATTAAATATAACGCTATTAAGAAAAAAAATTTGACATGATAACATCAATCGACATTGCAAATTTAAATCATTTCAAATAAAAACAAAAATATTGTAAATTGTAGCATTTCTTTTTCATTTAATCTTTTTATTTCCTTGTAAAAAAATAGAAATAAGGTTTTTTATTTAAAAAAAGGACCTTTATCTGTTTTACGACTTCAACTCATCTATTTAAAAATATAATTCCACAATACTGCGATAAAACCTATTGATTAGGTTAATTATAATTTTAATATAATAAAAATAATTATATAAAATTAAAGTCACATTAATTGTATAGTAGGTTAGTTTAGATAATTTTGGCCTTTTTATATAGAAAAAAACTCGTAATCGGTTGATCCTCTGAAAAAATTTACATGAATCCAAAAATTCATCTCTTAAATATATATAATATAAATAAAATATTTAATACAAAAAAAAAATTCAATATTAATAATTAATTATTATTTTTTATAAAAAAATAATAAATTATAATATAATATATTATATTAATATATAAAATATTTCAAATTTGTAAATGTGGGGTGGGTTTTGGTGGGTTGGTTTTTCCCCCTGGGTTTGGGGGCAACTTTTGGCCCCCCCCGGTTGGTTGTTTTTTTTTGTTGGGGTTTTGGTTTGGGGGTGTTTTAAAAATACGCCCCAAAAAAAAAAAAATCAAATTTTTTTTTTTCCCCCTTTTTCAGTTTTTAACAAGGGGGGAAATTTGGGGTTAACCCGAAACCTTTTTTTTTCCTTTTTTTTCTGTTTTAATTTTCCCCTCCTTCCCCCCTCTTCATTCTAAATTAAATATCCCCCCCTCCCCCCAAAAAAAAAATAAGGAAAAATTTTTTATGGGGAAAAACAGAGTGGTTTTGTGAAAATTTTTTTGGGTTTCCCCCCCCCTTTTATTTTTCCCAGTCCCCCCTTTCCCCCAAAGAAAAAGGAAATATAATTTTTTACCCCTTTGGGCCCTCCTTGCAAAGTGGGGAAATTTCCCCCCTTCCAGTTTTGCCCCTCGAAGGGGGTTTTTAAATCCGGAAAAAAAGAAGGGAAAAAAACAAAGCAAAAAATTTCCCCTAAAAGGGCCCCTTGAAAATTGGCAAAGGAAAACATCCTTTGGTTTTCCTTGGAAAATTTTTGGAATCGAAAAAGAAAAAAGGGGGAAAAGAGTTTGGTGTGTAAAAAAAAAAAAAACCCGGCGGTAAAACCTGGCCCCGGGGTTTTTAAAAAATTCGCAGGTTCAGTGAGCCAGGGGGGGCCTTTTTTCCAAAAGTCTGTAAACACGTACTTATAACTCACTTGTAGAGGAATAGGATCTTTGTGGCGGAAAAAAATTAAAAATACACAAAATTGGAACCACTTTTTTTTCCCCGTAAACGTTATTTCTGCTCAATATAATACATATTTATAATTTATAAATAATTATTAATATTAAAATAAATTAAATTAGATAATATAAAATTATCAAATTAGATAAATATTATTTTATTTTTTTATTTCTAATTATAAATTATATAATTTTATTTATATATGTTAATATTTTATATAATAATTATTTTTATAATATATAATATATAATATAAATATTATAATTATTATTAAAAATTTTTTAACAACATAATCAAATCATCATATTACAAATATTATAATTAATTTATATAATTTAAATTTATTTATTTAAATCAAATTTTATTTAAAATTTTAAAAATAATTAAAAATATTTTATAAATATTAAGTAAATTGGTAAAAAAATTATCTTTTTTCCCCCCTTTAAAAATACACACCCGGAATTAGATTTTTTCCCCCCCCCCCAAAAAAAAAATTTGGACCAAAACGTTAGTGGTGGTTTAGATGTTACTTTGTCCCCTTTTGGGGACCCTTTTTTTTTTTAAAGCCCCAAATTTTTTTTTTTTTACCCCTGCTACAACCGAAACCTTTCAGCTCCTGCTCTTCCTGCAAGTACTTGATAATAGAATTGAATAACTGACTAAAGGTACTCCAAAAACAATGCGAACTCAAACACGAAACGTATGCTATCGACCTAACATATATGGTCGAGTTAGTACAGAAAAGCACACACTCTAAAGTGCGAACAATTCGCGCGAACTAGGCGGCTGCTCAGTCTCAAGACAAATTTTCTTTCAGTGTGCGCGCCGTGTGTAGATTTGACCGAAATATCAAGGTCAAAACATCAGAAAATAGGGCTAACCCGAAGGGTTGCAAAAATTAGGGTGGCAAAATTGACCCATGGAAGACCAAAGGTTCATCGAAAAATTAGGGTGGGTACGTACAACGGTTGTTTACGCAACCGTTTGGCGCAACCCTTCTTCGAAGGGTTGCAAAAATTTAGGGTTCTAAAAAATTGGTCTCAAAAAATTTGGGTTCAAAAAATTGGTGTTCTCAAAATTTGGGTCTCAAAAAAAATTTGGGTTCTCAAAAAAATTTCGGTTCTCAAATTAGGTGTTAGGTAACACCCTCTATTGATTTACTGAATACTGCTTAAGGATTATGTTAACGAAATATAGAGTTAAGCAGTAAACATATGAGTAAACAGTAAAACAGTAAAACAAAAGCATACTAATCCCTTAGGTTGTACAGGAAACACCTCTATTGATTTACTATTTACTGCTTTAAGGTATTAATGTAATAAATATTATAGTTAAAGCCAGTTAAGCATATGCAGTACAAAAGACTTTATCCCTAAAACAAAGCATATAAACCCCAACACACACAGATTACACAGTTTCTATCTGATTACTGATTACTCGCTTTAAGTAGTAAAGTATATGTTTTTAATAAAAAGTTTATTCATGAAATAAAAATAATGACTCATAGTATATTGAAAAGAAATTCTTGAATAGTTTACATTGGTATCATATTTTTTGTTCGCGCTGAAATATTGGGTCTGCGGACGCAGCCGCGGCGGCGGTTACGCGGAAATTTTGCGCCTGCGGGCGCACTGGCGGGAACGCGGAAATATTCGCCTGCGGGCGCACGCGGCTGTTCGCGGCTGGCTCACCTGCGTCGCGGACTCTGAAAACGTTTGCGGCACCTTGTCTCAAATGTGTAACTCTTTAGTATATATTCTGTCTGCCTATAAGTTTAAGAAAACATACTAACTCATGTAGGAGCATCCTAGCAACTCTAATATACACAATCGACTTCCTCAGTACCCATTATAACCTAAGGTTATACACCTATATTAGGCTGTATTCTAGGCTCAGTGGAGGCTAGAAAAGCTTGAAAAAATGTGGCCACTCAGTTGCACTTATGTGGCACTCACTTGGCCCTATGTTGCACTCACTTGGCCACTTCATTGCACTCATTGGCACTCATTAGCACTCGTTGGCACTACATGGCACTCACTGGCACTCAACTGCACTCCATAATATACTCCATAGAACACATAATAGAAACATCCCTAGATAATTCTTACGCGTGATTGGAATACCAATCAAGTTGACCACGTGAAGCAAAACGCAAGCTGAATCATCAATATAGATGCCAACAAATGACTTCATCAAAATGAGCCATAAAATTGATCCATCAAATTGTAGGGTACGTGTAGCTGTATAGCGGACCGCGACGTGAAGGCTGGGTTGGAGTTAGGTTTAGGTATAAGTGATAGGCTATGGAAGCTGGGTGAGGCTAGCGTTAGTGTGGCTTAGGTGAAGCTGTGTGGATCTAGGTGTAGGGAGGCTAGTAAGGATGGTGGAAGGTAGGTGTAGGTGTACGCTAGGTAAGGATGGTGGACCTAGTGAACGCTAGGGATAGCTGTGAGGCTATGTGTAGGTGTTTAGGCTATAATAAGCTGGTGTAGGCTAGGTTATCTAGTGTGTTTTGTGTGGTGGTTGTGTTGGGTGTGGTGTGTAGCTATGTGCGTGTGTGTGGTATGTGTGTGTGTGTTGTCGATAAAAATATCAAGTCAAAACATCCTCAAATAGGGCAAAGCCCCTAAAGGGTGGCCAAAATTAGGGTGGGCAAAATTGACCCATGGAAACCAAAGGGTTGGTCGAAAAAATATAGCTGTGTGTTACGTACAACGGTGCTTACGCAACCGTTGCGCAACACTTCTTCGAAGGGTTGCAAAAATTAGGGTTCTCGAAAAATTTGGGTTCTCTCAAAAAATTTGGTCTAAAAATTTTGGGTTCTCAAAAATTTCGGGTTGCCCAAAAAAGGTCAAGAGCAGGTAAAAAATTGGCCCAAAAAACGGTCGCGAGTCAAAAAAAAAGTCAAAAGGTAACCCAGTAACGATCTTGCATTATCACCCTTCGCTAACTACTTGCAGCTTCTGAGGTACGGCATCGTTATATCTGGAGGCATCTCTTATCGGGCCTACGGAGTGCACATCTCGATGAGGACTCTTACAGCCGTAAGTAAATCACAGGACTTCTCGAAACCATATTTCGTCCATATCTCTCCTACATCTGTTGACTTTTCATCCTCAATGCATGACAATGCAAACCACACAAGGGCCCAATGTGTAACGACTACCTTCAGGACGGTTCAAAGTTACGGCGTTGATGGCCCGAGCATTAGTCTGACCATCAACCCAATCGACATTGTGGACTATCCCGAAACGTCGATCCGACAGCTCAACCCCCTCCATTGGACCCTTACCTGCCGATAACAGCACTCACGATAGTATGTATCAAATCAACTGTCCAGGACATTCGCCCACTCATCAAGAGAGCGTGCCTGGACGGTGTCAGACAGTCATCCCGTGCCAGAGGGGGTCATACACTGGTATATGAAACAGACCAATCACCCCGCGCCATCGCCGCACTACCAACATTGTGTGTTTGCAGCGCCGAAACCTCCGACCTACTGCGAGACTCCTTTGGCTGCACCTAGGCGCCTACACCCTACAACCACGGTCTGGGGGTAATTCCACCATTGTTATTTCAATGTCCAATAAAGTGTCTTCGCGTGCTTCAACCTTTCCTACCCTTCCTTCGCCAGTACCCTTTGAGGCCAGTTAAAGTTACCCAAATATTTGACAATTATATATAAATATTATCATATTACGTGAAAACTATATGTATATAAACTATATACTTATATATATATATATATATATAATATATAGATATAATATAATATATATTAATATAATATTGTAAGTAAATGCCCTTAAAAAATATTATTATGCGACTTCAGATTAATTAGTAGTATCCTTGGAAAAGATAAGATTTATTTATAACTTCTTCATTAAGTAACAATTTTGATACGTAATTTTATCAGTAACAAGTTTGTGCCCTCTTTCGATGTGTTGATTTCAATAACTAAATATAAAAAATATAAATTCAATATAAATTTTAAATAGTTTGGATTAATTTTTTGAAAAAAGATGAGTTGAAAATGATGTTTAAGATGGGGTCGATTAAGAAAGTCATTTTTTGCTATGTTAGAGTAACATAAATTACAAATATCTTAATTCTCTCTGTATTGTATTATGCTTCTATGTTTATGCATGAGATAATGAAAATACCAAAGACAGCACGACACGGAAAAAACACTCAAAAACGTCGTTTCAGTCTTTTGCATCCTCGTTCCTTCTGATGATACAAAACAACAACAAAAAGGATAAACTCTTCTATGTCCAGTATTTAAGAGCTTTTGTAATCGAGCTTTTCAATCATATGATACGGCACATTAATAATCACATAATACTTTAAAACTACAGAAAGAAAAACATCGACAATCACCAGTAATGCTAAATAAAAATATTTTTGACAATGTGAAGCAAGAGGAGGCAGCTGAGAGAAAATACTGAAGATCATCATTAACAACTGGTTCATCCTACCCAAGAGATGACTGCGCTTATGTGTTTAACTTGAGAGGAAAAATTCTCAATTTAAAAAATATAAGCTCAGTAGAGTAAGGTCTCACAAATTATTGTCCCGTAGTGATCCGGTAAATAAAAAAACATAGCTATCAAATGTTTGCAACAAATATTTATTCAAAAATAATGTGAATTTTACCACAGCATTATTACTATTACAGCCATTAGATGCATGAATTAGCTGCATTTTAACCCTTGGAGAAAATCTCGCAACAAACCTAAACATCAACTACGATGTCATAACGTGTAGCCGAATAGGTAGGAGAACTAATAATACGTTATATGGTGACGTCAAAGGGGTACACTCATTATGTATTCCGTGTCTTAATAACGCTTCCGTTTTGTCACTTCATGCTTACAAACCGCACGTAATGCTTGAGTTTGCGTTCTGAGTTTGCGTTCGTTACCACAAAATCTAAGAATGTTTATCAAAACTTAAGGAATTTTCTTAATTTCTGTTAGGTTGCTCTTTCCCCGTGCTTACGAATTGTAACAAAACAACTGGTGAACGCTGGTGGGATTATTTTATTATATTATACTTATTATATATATATATATTATATATATATTATATATAATATATATTATCATATATATTATATATATATATATATATTATATAAATATATATATATATATATAATATATATTATATATAATATATATTAACTATTATATATTATATATGCTACATATATTATAATTATATTATAATATAATATTTATATATATATAGTATATATATAATATATATATATTTATATATATATATATATTATATAATATATATATATAATTTACAATTATAATATTATATTATATAATACTATATATCATATTATATAATTATTATATATATTATATATATATATATAAATAATATTATATAATATATATATTATATATATATTAATATATAAATATATATACTATATTATAATGAGATAAGTAAGGTACGTTTGTGAGTAATGACTTTAAAGATGATAAGATTATGTAAATATTTGTGTGGTATTCATATATTTTCCCTGTTTGACATATTCATAAAGAAATCAAATGATAATGTTTTCACTCTGTGGTAGGCCCATTTGAAATTGGTTTCTTTCAATAAAATCAGCTTTAAATCTAATTTCTTACAAATCGTTGAACTCCATATCACAATAATGATCAGTTACTCTTGCAATATAAGCTATTTGTTATTATTATTTATATTTCTGTTTGCTCCAAATCGCCGGGCTCCATCAAACGGCAGATTCTAATTGTTTGCAAACAAAAATAAACAAACCATAATCAGTAAACCTCGTAAGCCTTTCGTGTTCGATTTTTCGCGAAATTCGTGCTAAAACTGTGTAAGCATTTCTTACTGAGTGTAAGTACAAATGTCAAAAAGGAAAACGCCTTAATATAACACTTTTTAACTCCATCACGCATTGGTGTACACGCAGACTATATTAGAGCTCGTGTATTCATAGATAGTAAAGACCGCTTTCGTTTTTGTCATTTTGCTCACGCACGATAAGAAATTGCACAGTTTTTAGCACAATTTCATGCAAACTCGACCACGACTGCTTACGAGGTTTACTTTTGTTTACAAAAAATTGGAATTAACTGTTGTGATGGAACCAGATAATTTGGAATAAACAGAAAAAAAAAAAAAAAAAAAAAAATTATATTATAAATAATTGATCAACTATGAATACCAAATATGAATACCACACAAATATTTTGGACAATCCTGTTATTTTTTAAAGGCATTACTCAAAAATATTCCTTATCCATTGTGCAAAAAAAAAAAAAAAATAATAAATAAAATAAAAATAATTTCCTGCCTGCTTCCTGACGCGATTTGTTTTGCTTACCCTTTTTTGTAAGCAAATTCTAAATTCAGTAAAGGACAGGATCCAATATTGGCTCGGGCTGAGCCCAATTTTCACCCCCCCCCTAAAATGGACATAACATTTCGAAATTTCAGCCGATTTTGACCCTATAAACACCAAACTGTAGATTTTTTTGCCCTCTAAAACGTTGTTTTCGGGTGTTTTTCTGTCTGTAGTCATTCTTTCAGAATTTTCAATTTTTCAAAACCTATGTTTTAGACATTTTTCGTATCAACTTCCAGAATTTTTTTGAAATGACTTCAAACTTGAAATATGCATAGATAGGTCCATTACCTACAATAGTCAAGGAGTAGTTTTTCGATTTTTTGAGTTTTGTGTTCAGCGTTGTCCAATTTCCAAACCCCACCATTTTGGATTTGAAATGAAAAATTGCGATAATTTTTTCCTGTTCTGGCGAAGTGGATAAAAAATTCAGGGCAAATGTAGTAGGGGAAGATGCACATTTTTTACTTAGATAAATTCTTTTATATAACAAATTTCATCAAAAAAAAAAAAAAAAAAAAAAAAAAAAAAAAAAAAAAAAAAAAAAAAAAAAAAAAAAAAAAATAAAAAAAAAAAAAAATTTAAAAAAAAAAAAAAAATTATCTAAGCCAAAAAAAATGAAAATTTGATGTTGATCGGATGAGTAGAAAAAAAGATATTGTAATTTTTCACTTTCCAAAAATTCAAATGTTTGAAAGTGAAAACCACAATGTGAGTAAACCTCGTATGTAGTAATGGTCGATTATGCACGTAGTTCGTGCTAAAACTGTGTAAGCATTACTTACCATGAGTAAGCACAAATTACAAAAACGAAAACGGTCTAAGCACGGGAAAATAGCAACCTTACAGAATTAATTAGGGAAATTCCTTACGTTTCGTAAGCATTTCTTACGATTTTGCGCTAAATTTGACAAAAACGAACCCAAACTCGAACATTTATTACCGTTCGTAAGCACAAATGCAAAAACGAAAACGCCTAAAATAAAACTTGATAAAAGGTAATTTTGAAAACAGGCACAAAGTTGCACCTTTCCACTACCTGGAAACCCAGGGCCTGTCAATGACACTGCTTATAATGACGTACCATGGTATATACATAATTAAAATTAATGCCAATATATTTATACTGTGGGGTTATGCTCTGCAATCTGCATGCACCACGCCCTTCTATAAATAAGTAAACATACAATATAAAGTTATTATTTTCGTTACCAATGGTCACTGTTTGTTGGTCAACTTTAAATAATAGTTTCTTATATTAAATGCACAAATTTTTAGGCAGAGCAAAGAACATTTTCTTTGCTCCATAGGTTTTATAAAGGTTCTGAGCTGTCTTGCTAAAAAATATTAGCCATGGTTTGCATCTTTTTTGCAACATCAGCGTGACAAGTTTTTCGGGCGAGTCAAAGTTTACTTTAAATAGTTTTTTTTTGAGTTGTTCACTTAATTTTTTTTATTATCATTTTTTATGAATTTTAATTATTATTAATTTTATTTTATAATAGATTGAATAATAATAAATTAAACATTTTTTTCAATATTAATTTGACAAATTAAAAACAAAAGTATTATTTCCAATCACCAACTTTCAGTCAAAGTTTACCCTATTTTATCCTATTTACCTAGTTTATTATATGGTAAACTTTGTTTTCAGTGGACAAATTAATTAAAAAATAAAATAAAATAAAATAAAAGATATATGAAATAAAACAATTATATAATATATAAGGAATATCATACATTTTATAATATAAATTTTTAACATAAACCATGTCTTTTTATATTTATGTTCATTCCAAATCACCGAGCTCCATCGCAACAGAAGATTTCAATTGTTTATAAACAAAAGTAAACCTCGTAGGTAGTCGTGGTCGATTCTGCACGAAATTCGTGCTAAAACTGTCTAAGCATTGCTAATAGAACTAAAAAAAATTAATATGTATATACAATTGTGTAACTACATAAGCCTTACCTTGGGTTTGTTGGTTATTGAAAGACTTTTTTGGTCCTTGAGAAGCTCTGATAGTTTTTAAGATAACTCAGCCTTGTAGCTTTATTAAATTATAACTAACTAACTTATTAGGTTAAAATTGTAAGGAGAGTATGAGATAAAGAGAATAGAGGTAGATTGATAAAGGTTGAGAAAGGGAAAATTACAATTTACCTCCTAACCTTACATTTTTTATTTAAATTTTGATTTCACAAGCACGACTTATTAGGACCGTTATTGAATTTTTGTGATTCCACAGTTGTCGCAAGACATTGTGATTTTTTAGTGAAATTTAGTGAAAAATGGATACCACATGTAGACAAAAATATAAATTCCGCTAAAACTAATAAATAAAAGATACTGTATATAGCTAATAGTTTTTATATCCTAAAATAAAATATCTATATCCTAAATAAAATACTAAATGAGCAAAATAAGAAGATATAGTAATGTGAAGAGTATATAGAAGTTTTTTAATATCCTCACCACTGAAGAGTTTGCAATGAAAACCATTGCAAATTGTAACCTATTGTTTTTTAGAAATCAGATAAATTCCTGCGAAGGAATTCTTGACACTTGACAGCAGCCTGTCTAAGAGGTCTTTCTTTGACTGAATTGAGCTGAGCAATTTGATTCTGTTGAGAGTCAAGTTGAGGTGAATTTATACCTGAAGTTGAAGGTTGTACATCTACAATAGCAGTATCACTATTACTTTGAATAACTGAATTTGAATTTGAGGGATCAACTTGATCTGTATTTTCATTGTTTTGACCATCTGAATTGGAGAGATCACTGCTTGCTTCAGCATCAGTTTCTCCACTGGAGACAGAGTGGGTAATAGATAACTCCAATGGGTAGAGATGACAAATAGAATAATGACAGGTTTGTCCATCTCCCCTTTTTAATAACACACTCCTGATCTTATTGTCATCACCAACAATGACTTCCAGAACTCTGCCAAAAGCCAGAAGGGTCTAGGCTTATTAGGGTTGTGTATCAGAACTTTCTCCAACCTTTTTCTGTTGGTACGCGCACTCTTGACTGATAGAGATTCAGAACTTGTCAAAAGCCAGATTAATAGGTAAGACTCATAAAAAGTCTCAAAAACTCTTCCTTGAACAGTTAGAGTTATGGCTAAGTCTTGTTGTGAGGGAGGAAGTTTTTTCCATATGGGGGGTGGAAACTTCATTGAATATGAGGTTTGAATTGCCATAAGGCTTCAAAAAGGAATTTGGAGCAATAACTTCCAAATCATTATCTGATAACCTATAGGTTAAAGGTCTTGAATTGATAACATTGATGATATTTGAAATAGATGTTAACAGTTGAAAGTAAGTTAAGGTTGCTTTACCTATTGTTTTATAGAGACATCCCTTAACTGTTCGTATCATTCTCTCCCAAACTGATCCCACCCAACTGGAAAGAACGGAATCTTGTAATATTTGATGTTATTGATACGCCATATGTTCGGAGAACATATTTGAAGACAAAGATTCTAACAGTATATTTCCACACTTTGTTTGAAATTCCTGGCATTATCTGAGTACAAACTGGAAGGTATGCCATATATATTTGTGAAACGTTGGAATGAAAGTAAAAAGGATTCAGTGGACATATCTGGAAGGACATCAACATGAATAGCTCTGATATTAAGGCAGGTGAAAATTAACCGATACATTTTTTGAAATTCCTTATCATTAATCTTTACAACGAGGTGCCCTGGTAAAGAGTCCACTGCCAAGTATGTTTCAAAAGACGCACAACATTAAACTCTATGATGAAGGGAGATTAGACAATTTTTTGGATATTAAAGGGGTATACTGTTTAAATTTTTTGCAACTGATACAGTCTGACAAAACATTTTTTACAGCCTGCCTGGCCTTGGTAATCCAGAAGCCATGAGCTCTGATGAAATTGATAGTGGTTTGAACACCCAAGTGTTGACATTTAGAATGAAAATCTCTTATGATTAAGTTAGTGAGATGATGATCTTTGCCAAGAAGAATTGGATTTATCACATCATCATTATATAAAAGTGTCTTGGCAATTCTCCCTTTGGATCGGATTAGGCCTTTATCATCAATGAATAAGTTAAGTTGATTGACCAGCAGTGGAATTTCATCCTTTTTAGGATTTTGGAGAAATAATATCTCCTTAGAAAAACAATGCTGCTGCATTATCTTCAACCAATAGAGTTGGCCTTTCTGATCACAATCTTCATCCAGCCCTTTACTCCTGCTAATGAATTTGAATATTTTTGAAGTTACTTTATAAAGCCTATGCACACTTGAATAGTCTTTAAAGGGTAACAAAGACTGAGTAACAACCACAGATGTGTGACATTGTAAAGTCTTTTCCTTATTGGCCTCAGACAAACATTTAAGTTTAACTAAATATAGGCCATTGAGATTGATCTAGAAGAATCAAGAGAAGGACTTTTAGCCATAATTGGCAATTTTGAAAGAAAAGTAGAAGTTGTAACACCTCTGGTAATCAGATCTGCTGGGTTTTCAGCAGTATTGATGTAAGCATAAGAAATGGATACTTTGTACTCTAGCTCAACTTGATTTTTGATTTGATAAATTTCTGTGAGCCTATTATTTACAAAAATATTTTTATTTTTTGCTCTTCCAGATAGGAGCCATGAAAGGACAATTTGAGCATCTACAAACACCTTTATGTTTTTGAACTGAACATTAGAAAATTCTGATAATATTGATTTGATACACTTGAAAAATAAAAACACAGATAACAACTCTAAAGAGGGCAAAGCCCTAGATTTGAGGGGGCCACCTTGGCCTTTGAAAATATTAAACTAGAACCTTGACCTATACTATAAACTGCAAAACCATAACAGGAGGTTGAAACATCACAAAATACAATAAAGAGCTTGAGGGAGAAGGTGAGAAAGCACACCTTTCAATTCAATATTATGTAATTTTTTAAATCTGCACATAGAGAAGACCGGGAAACTAAAACATCTCGGCAGGGACCTTTTCATCCCAAATGAGACCTAATTGCCATAATTTTCTATAATAACCGACCTCTTAAAGTTAAGGGTAAAAAGATTTAAAGGATCAAAAACCTTGAACACAGCTGATAAACAACAATTTTTAGGTATTTTGCATCAGCATATAATTTGAAAATGTTGATTGAGTTTTAACTTATCTGTTAAGAGGATTTAAAAAATATCCAAGAACCTTATCTTCTGATTCCTGATTTGAACTATTCTACCTCTCCTTCCATAACAGCTCTCAATTGATCATTATTAGAGTCCCCAACTTCTAAGATGGAAAACACCATCTTCCATTCTTTTGTTGCATTCATGATAAAGTTTCTTTCTTAAATGTTTGTAGATCAATTGCACTTAATAATTAATTATCAACAAAAAAATTATTCAATAGAAACTGAGTACATGCATCATCCTCATAAGACTGAGCATGATGGCTTAATGATAATTGAGGATGAACAGGTGAGGATGTGAAACCAAAAACATGGTTGAGTAATCGATAAAGGAGCCTTTAATTGAACCATTACTTTTCCACAAAGCCAAAAGCGATTGCGTCTCGATAGATTTTAATTTAATCTGAGGAAGGCTTGTTTTATATCCGATAGCATAACAACTGATTTGATCGAACCGGAATAATGAACTCAACAAGGAAGACATAAAGTATTGGTCCAGTATCCTGCTTCATTTAGGAGATGGTAAAGAATTAGTTTAAGAGAACAGTTTAAACACAGGCCAGACCTTTGTTGATACTTGTTCTGCATTTTTGATAACAGGTCTGTGAGGACCCAAATATAATTTTATACTCAGAGGAGATACTTGAACTCTCAATAATACGCTATCAGCAAATTTGCCGGCTCCGCAACCCTGCCTTCCGTTTTAAACTAAATCTTTTTCTCTCTAAAATCCATGGTCTCTATTAAGCACTGCAAGAGCAATGTTATAGTTGATGGCAACAAGGGAAGTTTATCTTCAATCCATGGAGAAGATCTATATAATATTTTCCGTCTTTGAACTCTATACCCCCTTTGAATTTTTCAATCTGTTTCAAATCATCTCAATTTTATTATTCCTACCTTCAATACCTAAGGACTACTAATTTGAACATGTTTTTCTAATCCTTGTCTACCTCTGAATAAACTTTAGATATGGCTTAAAGGAATTAAAATAAGAATGTAGCAGGGTTTAGGACTGCATTAACCAAAGTATTGTTAACCTGCAATTGATTAGTTTGGTTAACCTGCAATTGATTTTGATTTTGAATATGATATGATTATGATTAGAACAACTGATGGTGGATTTGAAACTTGTATTTGATTATTGTATATAAAATAGGAATATTTCCAAATGGAATAATAGACATCTCTTAACTTAAAAAGCAGATCCACTCATACATTTATTCATCAATTCTAGTTGAGGGAATACTCTATTAAATCAATGCCAATTAAGGCAATCCAAATCGAAAAATGATTATTAGACTCTTTTTAGCGCAGATCAGCTAATTTGAAAGATTATTTCTCAAAAATTAATTAGAGCCGATCTACGAACTTAATCTCGTAACTTAATTGAAGATCCGCATCAACAAAAAAGGAAGGGTGAAACAAGACTGGTCACATATATTCATCAAGAACAGTCTCTTTCAAACTGCGGTGATAACACCTAAATAGGTTTTTATATAGTATTGAGTGCTTTGATGACATTCTCTACAGTATATAGTCGAGTTTGTCAAGCAGCTCTTTTAGAATAGTAAGGACCTCTGTGAGCCACAGTCGACTAGGCACGAACTGAAGCCTAAACTTTACCTCTACCAATCTATTGGTGGTAACAAATATAAATTGTTCGTGCTTTGGCTAAAGCTAAGACATAACATTTGTGAGGGTGGAACTTTTTCCTTTTGCTTACAAATTATGGCCTTAATCTCTTTTATTGCAAACTTGGCAACTGAAAGAAAGTTGCTCCTCAAAGTCGCAGGACACTGATCTGCAGTAATGTTTAAGTACTTGAAACATTTACTGCATAGACTTCATTTCAATTACATCTTTTAAATCTACTCATGGTATTGGATAACATTGCAATTGGCATCACATGACCTATGGGATGAACAAACTTACATGATTTTGAATAACCTTTGATTTTAGAAGTGAAAGAATCAATACCATGAGAAGCTTCATTTCCACCAACTTCATTAGTATGAATTTTGAAATTCTGCAAAGCAGAATTGGAATCAGGCCTATTATTAGATTTTAAGGACTCATTCGTCCTTTGATTTTCATTATTTTTAAATTTAAAATTAGGCTTATCTGAAGTATTTACATTTTTAAATTTTGAATAAGTATTATGGGAAGGGACTTGATTGAAATTTTGACTTTTATTATGATTTGGCGTTTTAACAATATTTTTTATAACTTCATTATAGCTTTCGAATATCTGATTTAAATCGGGGTAATTGGTATTCAACTTGCGAGTAATTTCCTTTACTACCACATTAGGTAAATTTGATAAGACTATGTGGCTAAGTACTACTAATCCAGTAGCCTCCTCAAGATATTTGAGGTTATAATTCTCAAGTTCATATATTAATTGTCCTGATTTCGATTGAAAGTAAACCCTAGTCGCATTATATGTTGGGTCAGCAATATACTGTTTTAAGATATTATCTTTTTAAGTAATTTACATCAATGAAAAATTTTCATCTAAAAACTCTTTATTAGAAGTTCAAGAGCTTTATTAATCAAATTTATTATCACTGAATAAGAGAGGATCTCCTGTGTTATCACTCCCTTTTATCCCTTTATTTATTTTTTTAAGCAATGAAGTTTAATTTTTTCCTTAAATTTTCTGTAAATCTAATGAGCTCTCAAATTCTGAAATGAAAGTTTTTATTAGCAAACTTATCAGTTTCATTGCCTCAAAGAAACCACAATCTATAGCTCTAGAACAGATTCAAATGAGAGCAAGTATTTTTTGGAAGGGTTGAATTTTGATCCCCTTTAAATTTTATTCAACTTAATTTTGAATTTAATCGAAGCATTGGTACTGAATCGACTACATAACTCCTTTTATTATGAAACTCAAGGAATGAAGGGAGTCAACCTCATTGATCATTTTATTAATATTTTGTATCTTTTGTTTAATATCTTTTAACAAGGACTCTACTTCCTCCACAAGATCCTTACATAAGCTGGCACCCTTTATCTTTATTATTATCTATAGGCCTACTCTCTATTTGACCAAGATAAATATTTACTTGTGCCTTGAGGGATGAAATGGCTTGAACTATAGGCTTAGTTTTTTATTAACTCTATCCAGAAGGGCTTGTTTCTCTGGGTCAGACATTTTCGCTGAAATTTGGCTAGGATGACCCAAGGACAAATGAAACCTTGAAGAAAGATGAAATAAAGAAAGATAGCCTACCACCAGGCGAAATTATTTGATTTGAATTTGAAAGGGCTTTTTAGCACCAAAAAAAAAAGAAACGGTAAAATGTATCAAAGCCTAGAATGCCTATCTTTAAAATGGAATTTTTTGAGGAAAAATGAGATATGGCCTACTACTAGGCCAAATTATTTGATTTGAATTTTGAAAAGGTTTAGAAGACCACAAAAAAAAACAACAAATTTTGAGGTATGAAAATGACCTAGGACCTCTAGGCCTAAGTTTGAGCTGAATTTTTTAGGAAAATCACTATAATTGGAATGGTTTAGGCAATGATGCATTGCTTATCTAACTCTCATACCAAATTTTGAATTAAATACACTAAGACTAACTAAACTTAGGACAAAAACGCCAATAGGCTAGTCTCGATAGGCCCACGTGGCTTCTACCGTCTCTATTATTTTCCTACGTTCAAATAAACCTTAATTTAAAAATGATTTCGACCTAATAATAGCCTACACAAAATATCGAAAACTGCTATAAGCTTCGGAGATAGGTTGATTATTAATTTGCAATATTGCTAGCACGAGTTATCAAGAACTTGCAACAAACCCGTTCGTTTGGACCTATATAGATTACACAATTGAGCAAAAAAGTCTTTGAATGATAATAGAACTAAAAAAAATTAATATGTATATACAATTGTGTAACTACATAAGCATTACCTTGGGTTTGTTGGTTATTCAAAGACTTTTTTGGTCCTTGAGAAGCTCTGATAGTTTTTAAGATAACTCAGCCTTATGGCTTTATTAAATTATAACTAACTAACTTATTAGGTTAAATTGAATAGGTGAGTAAGAGATAAAGAGAATAGAGGTAGATTGATAAAGGTTGAGAAAGGGAAAATTACAATTTACCTCCTAACCTTACATTTTTGATTTAAATTTTGATTTCAACAAGCAGCGATATTTTTAAATTTTGTGATTCCCACAGTTGTCGCAAGACGATTGTGATTTTTTAGTGAAATTTAGTGAAAAATGGATACCCCAATGGAGACAAATATAAATTCCGCCAAAACTACTAATAAATTAAAGATACTGTATATAGCTAATAGTTTTTATATCCTAAAATAAAATACTATATCCTAAAATAAAATACTAAAATGAGCAAAATAGAAGATATATATGTGAAAGTATATAATAGTTTTTATATTGCATTACTTACCATGAGTAAGCACAAATGACAAAAACGATAACGGTCTAAGCACGGGAAATAGCAACCTTACAGAATTAAGGAATCTTTACGTTTGGTAAGCATTTCTTACGATTTTGCGCTAAATTTGACAAAAACGAACCCAAACTCAACCATTTCTTACCGTTCGTAAGCACAAATACAAAAACGAATACGCCTAAAATAAAACTTGATAAAAGGTCATTTTTAAAACAGGCGCAAAGTTGCACCTTTCCCCTACCTGGAAACCCAGGGCCTGTCAATGACACTGCTTATAATGGCGTCATGGTATAGATATAATTAAAATTAATGCCAATATATTTACACTGTGGGTGTATGCTCTGCAATCTGCATGCACCACGCCCTTCTATAAATAAATAAACATATAATATAAAGTTTGTTCAACTACTGAATATCATTATGAAACGTCGCCTTTTATTTATAATAATATTGATGAAGTTATTAAGAATCGTTTCATTTCTTATTTCAACTATTTGTATAGTAGGCTATAGGCTAAACTAGTCTGAATTCATGGATTAGGCTAGGTTATAGGCTACCTACATTAGTTTTGTTGTGTCAAGGGACTCCAATTGAATAGCTAATAGCCTATTATTTGCTTGATTTCAGCAAGTAATTTGATAACTAGGCAGTATGTGCTAGGCTGATGCTCGAGTAGTATATCACAGTATTGTATAGGTAGATTGAATAATGTTGAAAAAAATAGTAGTTTGCCTAGTAATTTCCTAGATCTTGTGCAATACTTATTCCTAGCCTACTCTATTGAAATTATAAAGACAAAATATACTGAAATGTATTAAAAACACCCTAATACATTGCTGGCAACCAGTTTTATACATTATTTTAACAAATATCTTAAAAAATTTCACAAAGAAATGCACACCTATAATTATCATACATGGATGGCACCATTTTGAGAATTAAAACCTATAAAGATATATGAATAATTGATAACTATTAATATAATGAAATAGTAAAATCACTAGTAAGTCGGGTTGGGGGAAATTTTATTTGCCAAATATTTAAATGATTGACCAAAAAGAATTTATTATTTTGGTATATTAATAGTATAAAGTCGTATGAAGTTAAAGTTTTGTTTATGACTTTGATAAAGGTTATGAAGTTTGTTTATGTCAGTTTGGTTATGGTAACTAGTCTTACCTAATTATACCTAGGCCATGGTCCCGATTAGCTGACACCTGTATCTAAAAAACAATCGTAGCTACTAAAAAACAAAATTTTTTGAATTCAGCGAATATTTTAATGCAGGAAACATTTTTTTTTAATATTATTAATTTTAATAAATATCTCTTCCTTCATTCCAATTAGGCTACGTCTATTCCAACCTTAATTTAAATGATACCCATAAAAAATTTATATCTTTTCAATATTTTAGGGGTTACTTTAAAAATCTTGATTTGGTAATAGTCCGTTTGAGAGTAATGTATCAACATTAATTTTTAGAAAAGATAATCGATTTTATAATATCGCCTTCTAGGAGAGTTGGCATTTCGCTTGAATTACAGAATGTGTTTGAATGCATGCAATCAATATAAAAAAATAAAAATAAAAAATAAAAGTAATTTATGCACACATTTACACATAAATATAAAATATTATTTCACTATATATATATATATATATATATATATATAGTATATAATATATTATATATATATAATATATATAATAAAAAAATAAAAAAGGGCAATTATAAGATGTTGACTCCAGGAACGAAAATCAATAAAAAATGGATAACTTAATTTCAATGATTTGAGGTTAAATATTAGTAAATAAATGGATTTTCAAAATGTAATTTATTAATATTAAGAAAAATTTAAAAAGAAATTGATATATATTTTTTTGTTGCTTCACACCTATAGTCTTATAAAAATGAGTAGCTTTGGCCGTGTTAGGCTATATTTCAGTTTAATTTGCATGAATTGATACGTAAAAGTTGTAGAACACCCCTTGACACATAAAATACAAAACAATTTGATATTTTGATATTTTTATAATATTTTATGTTTTTACTCGGGGTGGGGCCTTCGGGCCCCCCTCTATATATTTCATCCCCCCCGTCCCCCGCAGAGCGGGGTGCCCCGCTCACAAGCTCGCGGGGGGGAGTTTTTTTAAATAAAAATACCCATTAATTATAATAATAATCGAAAATCAAATAATAAAAATGAAAGAACTTAGAAAAAATTAAATTCCTATTAAATAATAATTAATAATAATAATAAATAATAATAATAATAATAATATAATAATAATAATAATAATAATAATAAAACCTTTGTTAAAATTATTTAAAATTAAAAATGCAACATACGCTGTAAATAATAGAATTTCATCAAAATAAAGAAAGGCCGAAATTCGTTTTTTTCTTATCTGTAATTTCCCCCGTATAATTTGGAGTCAAACATCTATATAAATTGTCCATATATATATATATAATATATATATATAAATATACATATATTATATATAATATATATA
>JABUQX010021186.1:0-15000 GCA_015478945.1 Trachelipus rathkii | reverse complement strand
ATCGTAGGTCTCGAGATATTGGCGTACTATAATGTAAAGTTTGGCCAATTTTTTTGTACGTACATAATTATCAAAATATAATATATAATACACGGTAATATAATACATACCTAGGTATTTATACTTATATTTATATAATAAAGGGAAAATATTATTAAAAACTAAAAAAAAAAATTATTTATACATGAAAATATAGTTAAAATATAGTTACCAGTTTTACCCCGTTACCAGTTTTACCCCTACCCGTTTTACCCCAAAAGTGAAACCACTTAATAACTTAAAAAATAATATCACTAAATGCAATTACATACATGGAAACTCTTAATTTTACAACTTTCTATATGCTGTTAATGCGAAATGATGATCTCTTCAGTCTTAGAGATTGTGCAGACCTTAGCATTTTTTTGCAATTTTTCAACCAAAAAAATTTTCAAATGGGGGAAATTTTTTTGAACTGAACCTCTAATTTATTGGATTTAATTTTGAAATAATATTAAAATATAGTCTTTTATCTAACAAAAAAACCTTTCCCCAATTTCATAACTGTTGCCATTATGAAAATATAGCACATTTTCTAAACTTACCCGTTTTACCCACCGAAACCAGTTTTCCCCCATTTGACGGTATATATATATATATATATATATATTATATATATATATATATATATATATATATATATATATATATATATATATATATATTTAATGGTTTCACCCAAGGAGCCATTCTTTCACCTTCACTCTTTAATCTTTTTATGCATGATCTACCAACCCCAGTCACCCCTTATATAAAAATTAATCATATTTAAAGCCACAAATTATTTAAATGCTATGAAGGCAATAACAGTAACTAACTTTGGACAACATAAAGAAACAAACTTAATAGTATACAGACAATATCTCCACCCCTCTCTAAACTATGCATCCCCTGCCTGGGCTCCCAGAATATCTGGGACTAAAATTAAGAAGCAGAAAGTAGTTCAAAATAAAACCCTTGAATAATAACTGGCTTCTTCCCCACCACACCTCATACCTTAACATACGGTACATACCTTCAAACAGAAACCAAAATCCTACCAATAGGGTCCGATCTCGACATGGTATAATATCAATTCTATAGCAGATCACTATCAACAGATCCCCCCCCCCTACATCAAACACTGCAACAACCCCCTACACTTAGAAATAAAAGAGCTACACCAACAAAATACTATTCTACTGTATATAACAATCTGCCTCAACCACTGCCACCCAACACTCATATCATTAAATCATTAAACATTCCTACACAGCTGACCCAGGAAACTAATTTCACATACCGTACCCAAACAATACCATACTCCAAGTAAGTCCACCATAACTCTCGAATAGTGAACAAACTTTAGACTGCCAAACACGGGTAATGCTTCCACTTCTCCGCTCTATGCCTCCCTTCAGTAATATAAATTCGATTATTTAGAGATTTCTCCCCCAACTGTTAAAGATGTTTTTCCCAAACCTTCAATTTAAAGAAAACTTTTGGAGATGGAACACGATCCCTGAAATCAAGAAATCAAACTAGTTTTACTGATCTTTAAAACCCTAAAGCATAAAAATGAATTAATAAGAAAATCTTTTACATTCTTAATTACATACAGTAGTTCTTTACGTATTGTAAATATGGTATACTTTATTCTTTCCTAAATTATTCCATTCCCCATTCAATCCTTTCCTATATTCATACTTTTATTTTGAAATATTTCAAATTTTAATATGGTGATAATTACTCTTATTATAAAATATCTCATTTTTAACTTCAACAACTTTTTATTATTTCACATTATTATTAACCTTTCACTCGCTCCACTTGTATTAAATTCATGAAATTAATGAATTATTAAATACCTGTTAAAATAGGGTTTTGCGATTTCTCTAAACGATTCTTTTATTGTATTTTGAAGAATCTCATCAGTTTCAAAAGAAATAAGCATATATCAAAATATTATAAATCAAAATAAATATTCTGTAACTTATTAGGAATCTGTAAATTAAAATAATGCAGTATACGAAGAATAAAAAAGAAACTTTTTAACTAAAAAAATATATAATTTTACTTTCAACTCTGTACTCGCATCATTCCCCATGTGGGAATGATTTATTCAACAAAAGATAACTTCCATTATCTATTAATTACAAAATATACTCAATCACAGGAAAGGGCTCCCTTTCAACGCCACTTACATTAGTTAGCGTCGGGCGGGGTGACTTGGACCACTTAAGGTATAACTTCGTCTCCCGACTTTCCCCTAATGCACTTCTTGGAATTTTTTTTTTCTGAAATTCAAGGCCATCACATAAAAAAATTAATAATGTAATTCTGATAATAATAGTTTTATTAAATTTAAATAAAGCTCATTCAGGCTCTGACCTTGAGGGGTGAATCGGTACCATTGTTTTAAATTTCTCTTTTACGTATAAATTCAATTTTATATTTTAATTTTTACTTAATATAATAATTGTTTATCATATTAAAATTAGTAATAAAAATGTCAATAATGATACATAAAATAAGAATAAAAATGTGGTGGTCCGATTCACCCCTCCGGTCACAAATTTTGACACTTTGGAATTCGTATTTTTCATATAAATTTCATTTTATATTTTAATTTTACTTAATAAATTTATTGATATATTAAAATTTAATTAGACATAATAAAAGTTAATAATTATATATAAAATTACGAAAACAATGGTGGTCCGATTTCACCCCATCATCAATTTTTCTAAGCCGGGGTGAATCGGACCAAGTTAAGCCCCTGTGATTTAGCCCCACTAGCACTGTCTGTTGGACAAAGTTGGAGTGACGCGAGACGATGAAGAGAGCACTGATTCACGCATGGAGTAATATATGGAGGAGAGAAGAGCCAGAGAGAGAGAGAGAGGAGAGAGCGAGAGGAGTGTCAGGTGAGAGTATTTAGACTTGGATCATTTTTATAAGAGAGAGAGTAAAAGAAGGACACCATGAGATGATCTATTTTTAAGATTGGTAGATTAGCATATTGCTGTTATAGTGGTGAGCGCGTGATGACGATGCTAGAGAGATATAAGCAGCTAGTGGTATAGAAGAAAGAGAATCATTAATTACCATTAATGTATAAGGAAGGATCATGGGACACACAACAAATGACAATAGTGAATTCAACTAGCACACACACACTAATGAATTTTCTTTCATGGACTCATGACCTTTTATAGAGAAAAAATAGACTAGATATTAATATAAAATATAACGAAATGTATGATCACCTTAATATTTTTACTTGAGAAGAGGAAAGAAAAACAATCTAAATATATTATTATTATTATTATTATTATTATTATTATTATTGTGGTAGGTTTTTGATTCCCACCACAAGTGAAGCAAGTACACACCTGTAACCAGATGAATCTCTTGTCTTCTAGAAAGTCTCCTCACTGAGTCTGATTTTGTACTTCGAAGGAGGAGTCTCTTTCTCTGGGGGTGGTGGTAAGATAAATCTCTGTCTAGGTGGAAGCGCGTTGATATTTTTGGTAGTTGTTGTCTTCAGGGAATCCCACAGTTAGGAATTATCTATCAAAAGTATTATACTGAATTAATTTGCTCTAAACCCCCCAAAAAAATATGCATCCAATATGTTGTCAGGTTTACAGATACAACAGCAACGCTGATTTGGTGAATACTTACACTATTCCTCTTCTTTGCCAATCTTTGATTTACTTTATACTTTTAACCAACTTACAAATCACCTTTCCGCTACATTGACAAAAAAAATCATACGCAGGAAATTGCTTTTAATAAAGAATAAAAAAACATATATTTATGTACACACAGTCAAACTCTCCAAGTTAATTAAATAAATAGTATTGATAATGCTTAAATATATATATATA
Organism: Trachelipus rathkii; assembly: GCA_015478945.1. Classification (NCBI taxonomy): domain Eukaryota; kingdom Metazoa; phylum Arthropoda; class Malacostraca; order Isopoda; family Trachelipodidae; genus Trachelipus; species Trachelipus rathkii. The sequence continues at coordinate 11,089 of JABUQX010021186.1, read as the reverse complement.
TATATGTATGTATACATATATATATAAATATAAATAAAAATAGAAATAATAAAATTTAAACTTTAAAAAAAATTTTTTATATGTAAAGAATATTAATTAATATTTAATAAAATATTTATTTAAGAAAATCCTACATGTAAATAATAGTTCATTTGCAAACAATATAATCTCTTGAATTCTAAATGAAACGCGAATTTTAAATAGTAAATTCTAACAATATAAATTTACTTTTTCAATTATGCAAGTCTATCTTTAATTAATACTTGTCAACGTTGGGCTGATTAATTGAAGTGTTTCTTCGGCCATCGATTAGTAAATTGAAGAAAAATTGAAAATGGGTTATGCCGAGATGGAAATTATGATCGGGTTTTTAGAGACAACCCTGGATATTAATGTTGTTACTTTAAAGGATACAACGATGGGTTGCTATACCTTAGATGCTGTCATCTTTAGAATCTTTCGAAAGGTTGCTTCAATTCTTCTATAGGCCTGGTTCTGTCCTTTGCGGAATCCCGAATCCTTTAAGGGAGGGGAAACAGATTTTGTATATTGTCCTCTGCACGATGTTAATGCGAGTTCCAAAGCTGGGTGATGTAGATTCCAACCTGGGACCTAAGAACGAGACATACAAATTAAGGTTGTCATAAAATTCCCCCTTTTTAGATTTATATTGTTAATAGATTAATTTAAGACTAAAAACGAATTCAAATTAAATTATTTTTATTAATTTAATGGCAAGATCATGATTTATTTCTTCTTGATTTTTGTAATTAGGAGGTTGCCAAATTTTCATTTTTTTAGGGGAAACTATTATATTTGATTTTAATTTCTAGATATTTTTGAATAATTACCTGATCTATATATATAGTATATATATATATATAATATGATATATATATATATATATAATATTATATATATATATATTATATATATTTATATATATTACATATATAATATATATATAATATACGAGCTTCTTCAATGCTTACTCTTCTCTCTCTCTCACTATCTCTCCTTTCTCTCTCTCTTCTCTTCTCTCTCTCTCTCCTTCTCTCTTCTCATCTCTCTCTCTTAACTATACTTTATATATATATATATATATATTATATATATATATATATATAATATATATATATTATATATATAATATATATATATAGATATATGTATATATAGTGATTCACGGAGATCCTTCATCGCGCGATGTCAAAAGGATTCACATTCTGACATGCATAATATATATATATGATATATATATATATAGATATATATATATATATATTATATCATATATATATATATATATATTATAATATATATATATATTATATATATATATTATATATATATTATACAGATATATATATATATATAAGATATCTCCATATCTATAGAGAGTACTCATAGAGAAGCCAATAATAAATGATGTCGCTGTTGATGTTCTTTTAGATGAAATCCCTTCTGACTATGAATATGGAACGGATCAAGAAAGTGAATCTGAAGATGAGGGCTCTTCAATGGATCCGTTAGCCAAAGCTTTAGATGAGGAAACTGTTGAATGCGATTCTATTCAACAGCACGAAAAATCCAGGTGTGTAATAATTGTTAATCCTAGTGATCTACAGAATACTTCGGTAGCAACACAACATCAAATAAATGAAATTGAAGACGAAACATTTAGTAAAGTATAACGCAAATGGAAGAAAAAGGAGGAGGCCTCAAAAGTTAGTGACTTTTCAATTCATCAGGGTTATACAGAGTCTTATTTTACTAACTGTAAAAGCACTACAGATTTTTTCTTGAAATTTTTAGACGCAGCACTGGTAGAACATATTTGCTTTCAAACCAATTTATATGCTACCCAAATTTTTTTAAATTTATATGAATGTTTAGATGAAATGTATGTATTTATAGGATTAAATATATACATGGGGTACGTAGTTATGCCATCGTATAAAAATTATTGATCTACTTCATTAGACATGAAAAATGACTTTGTTTCTAGTCACATGACCAGGGATAGTTTTTCAAATATTTTAGGATACCTGCATGTAAATGACAACTCTAAATTCAAAGATCACCTTAGTGAAAAATTGTATAAAATTTAATAATTTATATTTTCCAAAGAGAGAACTTTGTGTTGATGAGTCTATTATACTTTTCAAAGGTAGAAGTTCAATGAAGCAGTATAACCCTATGAAGCCAATAAATCGTGGCTACAAGATATGGTGTTTAGGCGACTCTTCAGGTTATATCTCTAAATTTGAAATCTACACAGGCAAGAAAGGTGGTGACGAGGATGATAATAAAAAGAGGTATGGATTAGGAGGAAGTGTTGTGCTAAGTCTTTCCAAAGATTATTTAGGTGAAGGTTATAAATTGTTTTTTGACAATTACTTTTCATCTTTTTCATTGATGGAAAAACTAAAAGTCGAAAATACATATGCCTGTGGTACAATTTGATCAACACGGAAAGATTTTCCTTCCTTGGAAGTGGATTCCAAGCTTGAAAGAGGTCAGTTTGATTACCGTTCCACAGATCAAGGGATCACTGCTTATAAGTGGAAGAACTCAAGATCTGTTTATCTTGTATCAAACTTTCACGGTATCGAAGAAACAACAGTGACAAGGACAATCAGAGATGGAACAAAGATTGTTGTTCCATGTCCCCAAATAGTTCACGATTACAATAAATTCATGGGAGGTATAGATAAGCATAACATGCTTCGTGGTCTTTATGGAATTGATAGGAAAAGCAGGAAATGGTGGCACAGGTTGTTTTTTGGACTAATAGACATAGCAGTAATTAACGCTTATGTAATTTACTGTGATGCTAATGTCAAGATTCCATTACTAGACTTCAGAAGGAATTTGGCAATGGGGCTCGTTTCTAAAGGCATTGTAAAGCATCACTCAAACAAGAGGAGGAAAATTTCATATTCTGTACCTCATGATGTAAGATTTCAAGTAAGGGAAGATGCGAAGTATGTTCTTCAAATAAAATTCAGTCTCGCCCATATTCTATTTGCAGAGCTTGTAGAGTTCACCTATGTGCTAATAATTCTAAAAATTGTTTTCTAATATTTCATGAAGAAAATTAATGGTTTTCAATTATAATGTACTAATTTTTGTTTTTCATCAGAAAGTTTATTTTTTTATTTTATTATACTGTTATAACTGATTTTTAAGTTTAGCAAGTCCCAAAACAACCAACCGTCTATGTATAGATTTTGTATAAAATAGTGTTTGGAATCTTGTCATCATTTTTTTGCGTTGATCCATTATGTAAGGTTAGTAAAACAAGGTTATTAATAGATTTAATTTTTGTAATTTTTCTTGTATATATTTGTTTATAATATTATATTTTATATATTTTTTATATAATCACAAATATTGTAGACATTAAATTATTTATACATTTATTATTTACTTAGAGCTTGATGATTGCGCTTAGCATATAGGCGCGAAGCGTCCTTTTAATAAACTGAATGGCATTCCCTTGGTGTTTGGTCTTCCTGTTCATTGACATATATATATATATATTATATATATATATATATATTATATATTATATAATATATATATATATATATATATATATATATATATATATGTACATATTATATTAGATATATATATATTATATATAATATACGGTATATATATAATAATATATTATATATATAGTATATATAATTATATATTATAATATTATATAATATATATATATATAATATATATATATAAGAGAGTTACAAGGAAATAGCAAATGCTGTTTAGTAGTTGTGGCTTAGTTCTAAAATTTTTGGGGGGATGCAGATTCCGCAGTGCTAATGGACGAGCACCACTGAATATATTATATATATATATATATATATATATATATTATTACTATATATATAACATATATATATACTATATATTATATCTATATTATAATATATATATATATATATTATTCAACTCTTGCTTTCAAGTGTTTTTTATTTAACGGTTTTTCTTGTCCAATATTTTGCCTTCTTTTACCTGCCATTGTGTTGCCTCTTTCAGGGGCAAGCTAAATTTTTATCTTAAATTATTAATAAACAATTTTAACTCCTATGTTTTTCCAAATTTCTTTTTTTTTTCTTTTGGGTAAGGGGATTATTGGGGGCAATGAAGTGGAGAGGCTTTTCAGGGGCACAAACGTCTGTGTGGTTTTGTCAGATAAACATATGAAATCGCTTCTGCTTATGTCCTTGCTGAACCTATGATAAGTCTTCCAAAGGTTAACAAATAGTAGAGTATTTTCCATATAATTATATATATAATATATATATAATATATTATTATATATATATATATAATTAATAAAATATATTAATAATATATATATATATATATATATATATATATATATATATATATTAAGCTGGTGTTAGAAAACATCAAAAGTTTTGTAGTGGCAGATTTTGAAACAAAACTTATATTTTGGTTGCTCTTCAGATACAAACTGAAATGTGTTAAAAGTAAGTTCTTCAAGATTTGTTTTCATACCCCAACTTTACCTTGAATCTTTTTATTTAAAAACAAAAAAATATATATATAGCCAGATATACAGTATAGCTTAAATATCCTTACTCTTACATGCTAAACAAACTGCATAGTACAAAATCTCATAGAAAATCAGATTTTGTCTGTACTGAAGTTATTTCGATTCGAGAATGTTTGGTTTGTAGTATTGAACCATGTCGAGAAGTATGACAAACCAACCCTACTAGAAACAGCGGAAACATTCTTTGACATTTCTTTCAACATCGACGAATGACACGGATACTTTGGTAGGAGAATTTGTTGAATACTAACCAAAATATCATCAAGAAGAGGTGGGGTGATAAGAGTACTCCCCCAGTCTATCAGTCCATGTGGAAGTGGCGTGAGAGTTGAGTTTAGCTGCCTTTTATCAAAGCAGCGAACTTCCACATTGGTGGAGGAAATTTTCTTTCTTGCTTGAAGAATTTGTTGACATGAAAATCTTCTTATTGTTTCCCGTTCATCTGCAAAACCAGCTAGCAACAAGTTTTCTGGATGGCAAAAATAGGAGTTGTTTAGGAGCACTGAAGAAATGATGTTCTGATCCTCAGGAGAAAAGTTTTTGACTACAGTGATCACCATTAAAGTGAACAATTCTTTGCACCTCTTGACAGAAGGGCATGGTGGAGCGGCATATAGAACCATTATGGGGGCATAGAGTTCAAGTACGAATTCGTACCAAACGCCATGATATCAGATGCGGAATTCTTGTTTGAAACGTACAATCGACAGCAGTCTGTTAGCTTTTAGTTAGCCACCTTGCATATGGCTTAAGGACCCGGCTGTGCAAGTTATCAAATAACCGCATATATTATGATCTGCATTTCTGTACTCCTTGCTGAATAATAAACAGGATTTAGTAAATAAGCTGGTCAGAACTTAGCATCTTTCGTAAACTTTGTTTCAGGGACATCAACTTACAGAGCCTGGAAATTGGTTTGAAAAATTAATGATGGGTTTGTCTGAGATTCAATGCAAAGCAGTGTTGGTTATAGGTCCGTTCATGTTGGACGATGGGCCAGCATTGTCTCCCATCAACACACTAAATAACTTCTGGTGGGCAGTTCATTAAAATGCAACATGCATTTGAGCCATTGAAGTGGTCTTTTAAGATATGTAACTCCAACAGTGTGATTATTCCATTCTTGTTACCTGTATTCACAGGAGTTTCCATCGCAAACACTGCTCTTAAAGCTCTGTAGATCGTGTTCGTTCAATAATACCAGATTTCATTAAATAATCCAGATCTTCCTGGTTAGTACTAAACGTGATCGACTGTAACATGCATCTGGAAATGACACTAGCACTTAATGTTCTTCTCTAACTTTTCTACGCACACCTCCAGTATCGACAAGTGTTTCATCTATTTTTCCATCGAAACCTATCTCCAGTATTTTCTTTGGCGTTGTAACTTACTTGGATCAACAACGTTTTTTTGGTGACAGAAGTCCGAGGTCCTTGAGGGCAGCATTAACTATGAGACATGCATCTCTATTGCTCACATTTGTCCCTCTCTAATGCTTTACACAACTCAGGATTCCTTGTTTCTATTTTGAGGGTGACATTCTTCAATTTTTTTCTGATTCTAAGGAAAATGATTCTTATAGCACATCACCACTGCCTGATAATTCAACTGAACTTACACATTTATTGCGTATCTTTAGTGTCTCATTTACTCTTTCAATGTTCAACCGTTTCGCTTTGTCCTTTCCTTGAAGTTTCATTATTTTCTCTTTCTTTCTGGTCCACCTTTCCTATTATGCATGCGTCTTGAAGTGTTTTGAGCAAGCCAAAATTCCATTCCAATCACAGTGGATTTTCTTAATTCATTGGGGACATTCGACAATTGATTACGTTCAAACTATGCCATTAATGAACACCATTGCACGGCTAAGTCGAAGAGACCGAGAGAAAATATTTTATTTTATCTGTTGATATGTTAGAGAAGATTGTTTATTTCTTGAATACTTCATCAAATCATTGACATTCACTATTAGTCTCTTCAATTTCACTATAACACTTTCAAATCGTTTTATTCGAATTCTTTTGTCGTTTCTGCCTTTAACTTCTGTTGCCACTAACTTTTTGCTAGAAAAAAAAAAAAAAAAAAAAAAAAACGAGTAACCACTGGCATCTTTTGTTGGACTACTTGTGGAACTGTAGGCTCTTAAACAACAATCCTCAGGCCAGTGGTGAGCTGATTTTCGACGAGTGTTCGTGGATCACGAATATTGCATGCCTTTTTTATGCCTTGTTGCACCATGCCATGATACGTACTCTGCGAATAATAGTAATAAAACACTGCACACCACAGAACTTATCTCAAACGTCGAATAGTCTGGATCTAAAATGAGACAGAAATAGCACAGCAAGTAGTTTAATCATGGATTTTGAAGAGCTAAAGCCCTTAGGTATAAAATTCATAAAACTTATAATTTGTAAAAAACTGAGACGTTAACTGACGAACCGTCATTGAAAACAAATAGATATCGCGCCCCCTAGACATTAAGTAATGAAATTGATCTTTTTGTCCACTACAGGGAGCCAAGGAGCACCAATTTGACATGTTTGGTTATCCCACCAAAATTCAACCCAGCTTAAATATATCATAATATTATATATATATATATATATATATAATATATATATATGTATAATATTATATATATTATATATATATATATATATATATATATATATATATAGTATATATATATATAATATATATATATATATATATATATATATATATATATATATATATATATATATATATATATATATATATATTTTATATATATATATATATATATATACCTATATATATATATATATTATAGTATTATAATATATATATACTGGTATATATCATATATATATATATACGGTATATATATATATATAAATATAATATTATATATATATATATTATATTATATATTATATTAATATATACTATGATATTATATATATATACGGTATTATATATATATCACGGTAATATATATATATATATTACGGTATATATATTATTATATATATATATATATATATTATATTATATAGATATATATATATTATATATATTAATATATATATATATATATATATATATATATATATAATACTATATATATATACTATATATATATATATATATATATAGGGTGAATACTAAGTAAACCAACAAAAAGATGGTTGGGGAAATCATTTTCCTTAAATACCTATGTTTGGGAAATGCACGATGGAGGTGGTAGGTAACAGAACAGCCAGCGAAAGAATACGAGGTACAGTACATTTGTTGTTCAAAACCATACCCATAAGGCTACACAACAGAAATATTATGTTGAAACGTTTGGTAGATTGCTTTTCAACATAGTGTGACGGAGGCAACCTCGTAGTGATCATGTGCATGACAATTGTGAATATGAGAGGACAGGATCATCTGGGCTGTGACGATGGTACGCTACACTGTGCGAAATAGGCTGACATGGTCTGAACATATATGAATGAGCTAACGGGAACAGCCTTACGGCAATAACATGTATGACCGGACTTAATCCAATGAACGACATCCCAATCACACAACCTTTGGGATTGTCTTTTAAATATTACATGAAACGGGACAACTGTGATCACTGAATCCCGATCTGGAACCTCCCCTTGCTCTATCGTACATCTGCGAGAGAGTATGTGGTTCTTCAGGACGTTGCAAGGGCTCCCAGAGTCCGTTCCTGAACCCATACCAGGCACTACGATGTGTCTCAGCGAACCATCTTGAACATCCTGTGTGATGAGAATCTGTGCCCTTTTCATTAACAACATGTCCAGTGTCTCACTACCGTTTATTATGCCCCCTCCCTCACGTGCAGTTTCGTCTGTGGTTCCAGCAACATTAACGTCGAAACGACAGCCTCCTTGATCCTCTTCACAGATGAATCATCATTTGGCAGGGACGGTGTGATGAATTTCCACAACACCCACATCTGGGGCACAGCAATCCCCATTGCATTCACCCAAGCAGGAACCGGCACCAATTCTGGCTTAATGTGCGTAATGTGGTATGACCGCGCGGGTCACTCGACCTCAACCCCTTGGATTATTATTCGTGCTGCTACCTGAAAGCTTTGTATGTTAATAAATACTATGGCAACATTGATGTTGTTTTATTCTCTTTGTTTCTACGGTTGTGGCATGTCTTTGCCCTATTTATCACCTCTATAGTGGATTTTCTGAATGTTTATTTAAGGAAAATTGTTACCTCAGCAGTGTTTTATTACATCACGTCTTTTGTCAGTTTACTTAGTATTCACCCAGTTATATATATATATAATTATATATATATATTATATATATAGTATATATATATATTATATATATATATATATAGTTATATATACTATATATATATATATATATATATATATATATATATATATATACACGATGGGGGTGGTAGGTAACAGAACAGCCAGCGAAAGATACGAGGTATGGTACATTTTGTATGTTGTTCCACAAATTGTACCCGTTATATATATATATTATAATATATATATATATATATATTATATATTATATATAATATATAATATATATATATATATAATATTATATTTATATAATATATATATATATATATATATATATATATATATATTAGACTGGCCCAGTTGTATAGGGGTTGTTTTTCATATTAACTTCATTGGTCTCACCATGCAAATTGTGGGGCTAGCTATAAAAACAATTGTTGCCAAATTTGAGGTCTGTTGAACGAGTTTGTGGTGCCACAAAGCCTACAAAGTTTTAGGTTTCTTAGTTTTTCCACACCACCCTTGAGGTAACTGGAAAAGGGGAGTTTTTTTTTAACATGGTATCCCAGGAGGCCTATTAGACAGTGTTTTGCAATGAACTTAGTTTTTTTTATTTATTTTTATTTATTTTTTCATGTTTTTCTACAATTTATCTCTGTGACCTTCAACAACCTGTAGAAGGTACTGAAGCTGATCTTCATTTTTGGTAAGATGATTATTGTAGCTCTCAATCAAGGCTATAGCTCTCTCTGCATTGTCATTGGTGACATTCAAAGTATTAATATATTCTTTTGCTGCTTGATAATCACCTCATTCATTCCATTCTGACGGGTCTACTTCTAAGAAAGAGGAATCTGATGACAACTTTGTAAAGAAAAGTCTACTGGATTCAGTCATGAAGTCAGCTAAAGTTTTGTCTGAGATGCTCACTCCCGGTGTGTACCGTTTCTCTGGATGCTGTGAGCCAGGCTTCTGCAAAATTAGTAATGCAAGTCAAAAACACTGAAGTCTTAAAACTTAGGATGAAAATTAAATTTAATTTCAATTAATTAATAATTTTAATTATAAAAAAGGAATACATTTAATTAATAAATTAAATCAATATCCCTGTCAAAGAAATTTTTTAGAAAATAATTGATTTCTAGAAAAATAATTATAACAAATTATATATATATTATATATATATATATATATATATATATATATATATATCATATATATATATATATATATATAAATATTGTTATTGTATATATAATATATATATATATACTATATATATATATATATATCATATATATATAATATATATATATATTACCGGTATATATAATATATATATATATATTATATAGTATTATTAATAATTTATATAATATATAATATATATATTATATATATATAATTATAAATTTGCTTTGACGCAAGTAGTAATATACCCGACATTTATAATAAAAAAAATAAGGCGTACATGACTGATCTTGCCCACTTCTATTGGCTTGCCAAAGATCACAAGCCTAATCACCCTTACGCCCTATTTCCAAACTAATTGCACTATTATAACTTTCTTACTGGTTATTCTTCTCAATTAAACATTAATCTGCCAAATTTCACCTTCCATCTCACAATACAGAAAGATTTTCATCAACCGCATTATTTCATACACTAATCCTTCCACACACCAATTTCTTAAGCTTTGACGCACCTCCCTTTTTCACTTTTCGTACTGTCCCATTTACCTCTAAACTTACAGAAAAACTTTTCAAGAACAATAACATCACTTTAAATATCCTTTCTCCCTTCTTAAACAACTTATTTCTCTCACATTTGATCACAGTTTCTTTACTTTTAACAATTCTTTTTACAAACAAACATGACCTCATGGGTTCTCCTTATCTGCCATTTTAAGCAATATTTTTTATGGAACTCTTTGACACCACTACATTACTTTCATCACCCTTCTTCTTTCAAATTGCCACAAATGGCTCGTTCAGTGGACACGACGTGTTCTGCGCACTTCCAAATTACATATCAATATAAATTTCATTTTACAACATATCATAACATTCATCCCTCTATCTCCTTCACACTGAATTACCTCATTAACTCTTCTCTACCCTTTCTGATACTTTAATTTCATGCGGATAACTCTCCAAATCATCCTTTTCTGTCTACAGAAAACCACTCTTCTCCTCTAATAAAAT
>JABUQX010021185.1:20000-40000 GCA_015478945.1 Trachelipus rathkii | reverse complement strand
AATTTATTAGTTGGTGATGGTGACTAGGATAAGATTTTTAGGTTTGGGTGCATGACGACGAGAGTAATATTTATCTTTGATTATAGTGAGGAGTATGATATGAGAGAGAGGAGAGAAGAGAAAAGAAGGAGAGAGAGAGAGAGGGCAAAAAAAAAAAAAAAAAATTTCGAGAAGGATATTTTCTTGGTCTGAAAATTTTATTGTATATTTATTTGGAAATCAATAAATTCAGACTAGAAATAAAATTAAAAAAAAAGGAAAAAAATAGTGTATTTTGAGGGCTGATTTTTGCACACACAAAAAAAAAAAAAAAAAAAAAAAAATTTTTCTGTTTTTGCCTTTGCCTGTCTGCCTCTGTCTCTCTCTCTGTCTGTTTGTCTCTGTATATATGTATGTATGTATGTATGTATGTATGTATGTATGTATGTATGTATGTATGTATGTATGTATGTATGTATGTATGTATGTATGTATGTATGTATGTATGCTTGAAACCAACTCATCCCCAAATTACCTAAAATATAAAAAAAAATATAAACCAATCTCTTAATTTTAATTTATAAGAATAATAAATATGCCAATCAAAGCAAATTAAGAGTACATATTAATAGAAATGAGGAAAACATACTTATGATTCCTGAAGATATCTTAGATTTAATGGTTGTTGAAAGCACAGAAGGAGAATCTCTCTCGAAGACAAATACTTCGAAGGTTGAAATAAATTATGACTTTCTGATTGGACAACGACATGATGGTGGAGCAGCAAAGAAGAAAAGTTTTATACAAGAGTGTTCACTCTGTCGAAAATATACAGTGCCTTCCATGTTCAGTGATGTTGATATTCATATGGTGTAAAAAACATTAAAAAATCTATTATCACCATGAAAACAATTATAGAATTATAAAAATTTTAACAATTAACAATTAACAATTTTAACAATTTAACAATATATATTTAAACAATTATAAAACAATTTTAGCTTTCCAAATCGAAAACTATTTTAAAAGAAAAAATCTTTATTATTTTTTTTCCTTTTGTTGTGGTAAGCGAGTATCTCGTAAGTTTTATCGATATGTGAACGAGAACAAAGACCTCTTAATTTAAGTTCTGGTGTATTAGGAATAGTGCACGTGACACATACTTCGATTCTACAAGAGTACATTACCCACTTTCCAAGTAAATGCGTTTCTAAGAAAATGCATTTGGGCTCGTCGAAGTATGTGGAAACTCCTGGTCTGAAGTTACTGTATTTCAAATGGATATCTCTTTCAATATGAATTAGTTGTAGTGATCCTTTCAACACGCAAAATTCGCATAGCAAAAAAATTCTGTAATCAGTGGAACATACCTCCAAAAATGACCTAGTGGATGATACAAATGCTTTCATTTTCTTCTTCGTTCATTGGAGCTGTAATTTCAGCTTTCAAAGTTCGGCATAAGTGAGAGGCGCTCTTAAAATCTCTTTGTTCCGGGAAAATAACATAACCATGGAGGTTCACAACGCAGACAAAACTTTTTAAAATGTTTGTTAAGTTTGCGGAATCACTAATTCTCCATACCTTATCAAATGTGAGATAATCATTCTGGAATTCTAAAGCGTCACAAGTTAAAAATGTTTGAACCAAAGCATCATCAAGCAAATTTCCGGATAAAATATAGTTAGCAAAGCAACGCTAAAAAGTTTCTTCTAAAGTAAATCCACCGAGAACCACATCTTGATCAACCCAAAGAATAATTGTAACAGCTGATTGAATTTCAACTGGCTCCTTGCTTTGAATTTGTAGATCGACCTCTTCCACAACAAGGGTGAATATCTAGAAGCAATACTACGAAAGTTGAAATAAATAGTGACGTTCTGATTGGTCAACAGCATAGTGGTTCAGCAACAATGAAGAAGGATTTTAGAAAAAAGTGTTTATTTAAGCTGTCCATAACATACAGCGGCATTGTATATATTCATTGCTGTTGAGATTCATGTACTATACTTTATTGGCACAGTGAACCACAGTTTGGCACAGTTTACCAAGGTGGAAACTATTTTATTATAAGAAATAGGAAAATTTTTCCAACAGAAAAGAAAATGGACAAAACTAACACGAATATGGGAAATAAGGTCGGTGAAAAGTTACGATAAATGGTACAATTTAGAGAAGATTCTAAAGCAATTGTTGAAGCTTTCGGAGAGCATGAGATGGATCAAAATATTGAGCCTTTTTCAAAAGCCTTAAATCATATTAAATTTGTAATCACGAGAGAATTTGTTATAAATTCAATTATGATTACAACTTTATTCTCCTTCACTATTCCATTATGTAATAATACATTGCAGTCTCCATCATAAGTGACAGAAACTGATATTAATCATACTGAAAATGTAATGCTTCTTTTGAAAGATTTTCTTTCAAAGGTCGATGAAAATTTTTCGATAATTGTGGAAGTTGCAAAGCTGCAAAATTGCAACATAACCGGCTTTCTCTTAATGAAGTAATAAGTATGCCAATGTCAGAATCAATGTAATACGAAAATAAATCGAGCAACTGCAATTAGTTTTCTTGAGCATTTTTCAAACTTGTGAGCCACAGATCCATCCTTACCAATCTTAGTAAAATGATTCCATCGATATCTACTAAAAAGGTTTCGAATTTTGTAAATAAACTTGATCTTTGCAGTCACATTTGGATAGTTAAGGATTTTAGCATCCATCTCACTCACAACTTGCACTGCAGAAAAATGTTTCTCTACTCTGAAAAGGCTCAAAACATATTTTCTCAATTTTTCAGGGAGGAAAGACTAAAAAAATCTGACTATAAAGAGTGTTCATCATAGCCACAAAATATAAAAGGAAGTTATCATTAATTTTCTGTTAATAGAGCTAATAATTTTTCATATGCATAAAATATATTTTTTTTGTTTCTTAAAATTGCTGTTAATTTCAAAATATATTTATTTATTTATTTTATACCCTTTTATTCAAGTAAGATTACATATATATATATATATTTGAGAAATTGTTTTGTTACTGAATATATAATACTTATATCATTTGTTTAATTATATAGTATATATATCTATACACTAATATATCATACAGTAGCTACTACTAATTCATATATATATAATATTAATATTATATATATATTATATAATTATCTCACCCTCAATTATAACTATTTATAAAAAAAAAAAAAAATTAATATTTATGTTAATACTTATGTTAAAATTTGCTTAAGCAAAATTATTTCTCTTCATACTTTTAAGGAATTGTATATAAAGCCGAATCTTCGTTAAGATTACTCAGTCAGATACAAATCAGAAGAAATTAGAAGACCTACACTTTCCTGAACTCCCTCCTCCAAACTTCAATGTACAAGAAAACGCAGCTTTCAAAAAGGGAGTCAAAGTTCAGGAAAAGTCCACCACTCCGAGTCTCGATCGTCAAGAATTCCGAAAAGAAGAATTCGACAAGGGAGTCAAATTCAAGGAAAGGCCGTGACTGCTCATTCTACTTGTAAAGAAAAAGAGTATCTCAACTGTCGGGCAACTTTTATTACCTTTATGTTGAATAAATACATCGTTTAAAATGTGGATTCTTAAATTACAATCATCATCTTATACAGAGCCTTGCTCTCAAAAGAAGCCACCATCTTAGCAAGTTTTGCCATATATATATATAATAATATAATATATAATCAAATTCAATATTTTTATGATATTACTAATAATATTTTATATATACTCATATATACACTTGGATAAACTATATAGGTATATTATATATATATATAAAGTATTATATGTATAAGTTTTATTATTAAATTATATTTTTTATAATTAATTACGTATATATTATACTATACTATATATTATATATATAATTATAGATATATATAATATATATACATATATATACTATCTATATAGATTTTTATATATATATATATACTATATATATATACATATATATATATATATATATATATTACCCAATGCATATTTTTATGAACTATTATAAATAAAATAAAAATATATTGCGAAAATAAAAAAAAAAATCCAAAAGTGTAAAAATTTTAACATCTCAAATTTACCTTTCTATCTACTTGCTGTTATGAGTCTTTCCAAAAAAAAAACAAAAAACACAAACAACTACATATAATAAAAAAGTGAATATGTAAATTTAAAGTTTTTTCTTTCGGTAGATCATTAATCATCTCTCCTCAAAAAAATATGTACATTTAAAATGTAAAAATTGACTGACAAGTATTTAACTCTTCGTACTTATTATCATTTTATGTTTTTTATCATTTTTCCATTAATATTTTATTAACTAATACATTAGATGGGGGGGGGGGGGGGGTTGACGACCTCAAGATAAACTATACATACATATATTAATATATATATATATATATATATATTACTATATATATTATATATAACTAAATATATATTATATATATATGACTATATCATATATTTATATAGTTTAACTATTAGTATGCTTATGTTAAATTATATATTAGTGAAACCTTTGTTAATTGTTATAGTATCTCAAAGTCTGAACTAGTAATGTGCAGCACATACGTGATATAATTTTGCATTTATTGAGTAATTATATAGATAAGAAGAGTTATTCGAATGTTCCAGTTATTTGATGTCCTACTTAATAATATAAGTTTATTTAAAATTAGAATATGACAACAGATGTTATAATATTAATATATATTATGTACAGACACTTATACATATGGATTATATACAAAAATGCACAACTCTATATTCAGTCTAATTCATTTCAGACTGTGAGCACTATATATTTCATTGTAATCAATATGATATATATTACACAAGGATTGGTATATGTAATAATATATTTTTATAATAGTTTGTTTTGTTATTAATTCTATAATGCTAAATATATACTATATTACATATAGTTTAGTAATCTATTATTTTCATTTAAGGCAAAAAGTGTAAATATAAGTTAGGTGTCAATCAGTACTATACATGCTCGCCTACAATAGTATAGGTATAGTAGTTATCATATTGTTAACTTAGTATTATATTAAGAAGTGAGTATTAATGTAGTAATAAATACTGCTTAAATATAGTATTATATAATCTGTTATTATATCATTGCTTAAGAGGTGTGAGGTTTAGGTTCGCTTTAGACGGTACATTTATATTAGATTATATATCTAATATAAATATAACTGTAGACATTACTGGTTTTGTCTCCTCATAAAAATATATATTATTTTAGGTGACTGAACTCTCTTTATAAAACATGGTGTGGTTGTATATGATCAAGCTTAGGTAGAACTCCATAAACTTGCGGCGTTTTAATTGCCAAATTGTTAATATAATTAAGATACATAATATATATATTATCATAATTATTGAGATGTATGAGGAGGGTATAGATTAATAGTGGTTTCTTATAGATTCTACATGTATAGTATTTAATAATATTTGCTACAAATAGGTTCGAAAATTTTGTCTTGTAAATAAAACACAATAATATTTATTAAATGACCTTTGTTGGAAATAGAAACAAAAGTCTGAAAACTTGAATATGTAATATAATTTTGTATTTATATATTTAAATAAATATTAATATAATATTAATTCCGCAATATATATATAATAATATATAATAGATAAGTGTTAAGTGATAATAGTATTATTATAAAAATAATGTCGAAAAAATATTATTTTTTCGAAATCTGATACGCTACCACACTAATTAATTACCAAACTCTGATCTAGCGCATAACAAATACAAATCATATCTCATACCTCCTCCTACTTATGCTGACACTCTGACTTCAACAGTTGAGTAAATTAAAATTAAATTTAGAGAACTAGGCCATGCCATTTATATCTCTTTCATGTTAAATTAACGACATAAAATAAAACAAACAAATCTCCTCCCTCTCTCAATATATTTAATTACTATCTTACAAATTATAATTAGTTTAATATATGACAGTCACTACTACAAAACTCTATATACAACATAAGATAATATCTCTCCAAGATATCTGCACTGTCCACGTCAGGATAAAGAATCTATCTTATATCCTATGTGCAACTATATCTACGCTAAGTATATAATCAGAAATTCGAAGCATATTCCTTGCTATCATCTGTCATGTCTCTTTCACTCCTCCGCGTTCACTATACTTATAGTACCTCAGAATTGTGTGGGCGCTCCAAAACGAAGCAATGTAGTCTCCGATGTTAGTGTAGGAACTTTACCAGAGGCACACCGAAATATCTCCTAGCACCTAATCTTTGGAGACTAGTGCAGACAAACAGGTGCATGCTGCATGAGGAGCTGACAATTCAATAGATCCATCCATGCAATTCTCTCTTGATAAATAAAAGATATATACAATACTTGCTCAGACAGTCAGTGTTTGAATAATACACAAAGCGAAGAGACGGCCATATCCTCTAGTGATATTAAGTCGAAAGGAATTCACTTAGCATAGTTGACAATAAAACCGGCCCATGGTTCCCCTTTCCGATGGACTCTATGTTACGAATAGGTATTTACATATCATATTTGCAGATCTGGACGCAAATGCACTACGATTCTGATGATCACATATAGACACACCTCAATAACATTAACTATTAGTGCTACCTCCTCCTCAGATATAAGAGTGAGCCCTATATTAGCTGTAGTAATAATTTCTATGATAATTTGCGAGGCTATATAGTATAATTATCTATCAACCATGTAGTATCTAAATTGCCGTATAGTATACAATTTTATGCACAGAAACCTCTATACTGAGTAACATAATCGACAGATCAAAGAGATTGTTAGAGTATTCTCTATGTCAAATACTTCCTGTATCTAAAATAACACGACACACAGACAATACTCGGATGATCCATATCAGTGATTAACTCTAAAGAATGAGGGTGCCGTAAGTGCAGTATGCAGCGAACGAGTATGAGGAATCCCATGCAGCGACATAAATCTTCCTCTCTGAGAAGAGTTCACAGATCAGAGGATTATCCTGCGATATGCCAAGACAGCCCTTCGTCCATAAGATACTATTGTGGCAGCGCTGGATTAGCTCACCATCTCGTCTACACGAGCAAAAGATGGGTTCGTGGGCGAGTCATGTCACGAAGCGACAATATGAGCGGGCTATAATTAGAACGGAAGTAGCGTCGTTCCTTCCTTGTAGCGTATCGATGCTTCCAATAGCTATAGTACAATAAATTGACCAATCCCGAAAAGGAGTAACACGACTAGGTACATATTTTTTATATAAATCAAATTTAATATGGCTAATCAGAACAGTCTGCGATTACGTTATCTGTTGTGATAGACACCTTATTTGATAATCAGTCTAAATTAAATATCTTATTTAATTAAAGCAAACCATCGAAGCTATATTTTCATTATATGTATATTAATATACTATAGGTTCTTCTTTTATTACTCTATATGTATCACCTATCTTATAAGTCTACATACAATATATGTGTAGTATATCTAATATATTACAACATCCTCCTTCTGTGTTTACGCTATGTAGTCTCCTAGATTTCACTCTCTGTTCTCATTTAAGTCTATTTATGATGGATTAATCTTTGAACCATCGATGATTTCGGAGACTGATTGAAGCATGTGCATGGTCATACTGTGTATAACTTTGGAAATAATGTAGAGTCATATGCAGAAACTGAATTAAGTTGAAGTGTGCGTGTTCGTAGTTATTCATTTTACCTAATGACCTCTTCCAAAACTTTTTGTTTCCTCCGCTCCTCTTTTCATGTGAGGTTTTTTATGTACTCCTGCTTAATATTACGGCGGTCTGCGGCTGAGAACTCCTCCTGATCGGCATGCGACTCTACTGTCTTATTTTTATTCCACCATATCATGATCGTGTCGGAGCTATGTGATTAACTCTAAGTGCATCTGATACAATGGCGTTGCCAATAATACAGAGAGAATGATTTCTCAATGTGTCTTCTTGATCAGATTTCCTATATTTTACATTGTGTTGCGTGCGAAGGTAGTAGTTTCTGGTTTGCAGCGTTTGGATTTCCTTTCTTGCGGAGTCGTCCTACCAAAACTTATTAGAGCGTTTCACTAGTATGTCTGTGGTTTACACAATCGCTATTGAGAGCGAGATTATTTACCAATTCTCATCACCGCCGCCAGTATTTTCTTCTCTTAGTTCTCAGATAACGATAAGATTCGGAGTATCAGCACATGCGCCTGCGGATATTCTGAGAAGTCGGAGTCTCAAGAGTTATCGCTGCGAGCATGAAGTGTCACACCTGCAATAATTAACGGTAACTTAAACATCTGCTCTACGAATGACGTTAATAAATAAGAGAAATAAACACACTGACATAGAAAACTACGGATCATCCTTATATCGAGGGAACAACGTTTTGTCGAGCACATACCTAACGATCCGGTCACCCTCTGGGGATATTGCGACCATCCATTCGATCCGCGCCTAAACAAACTAAAAAAATATAGCTTTTTAGAATACTATGCGACATATTTCACCGACATATATTAATACGTTTTTTCAAATAAAAGATTCTGATATAAAAATAATATAATAATAAATATAATAAATAATAGACTGAATAAATATAAATAAATTATAAAATAAAAAAATATGTAATAATAGATAGATAAATAAATAGAAAAGTAAATAAAGTAAATAAATATTTAGAGAATTAAATAAATAATAAGTATATAGAATTTTTTTTAAATAATGCTATAGATAATTAATAAAAAATTAAAATGTTTAAATTAATAATTTTAAATTAATGAGCGATAACTAAGCATCAAAAGAATCCATAGGAAAATCTATTTCTATAGACAAAAATGAGTGAGAGTAAAATCAATATGAGTAAAAGGATCAAAAAATTGCAATATGACCGGCTTTTACTAAATGCTATTAAACTTTTTTTTTTTATTAAGAAGCTATAAAAAAATATTCTATATTCAATAAAATAAAATAAATAATTAGATATAATTATATTGAATATAATAATAATAATAATCAGAGTAACTATATATAAATAAAATCAATAATAACTAATAATACATTAATAAAATAATAATTAATGTTATTACTAAGTTTTATATCAATATAAAAGGTAATATATACTATATTTATATCTCATGAGTAATCGTAACGAAGTTTGACCAATTTGGTATCACAATAGACAGAAATAAAGGAGAAAGAGAACTAATGTGAGTACTGTAAACAAAATAACATAAACGGGTAGTACCCCAATAGTTTTTATGATAACTCTCTCAAAAAACGCCCATAAAACAATTTTGATATGCGAAGAAAACTTTGTTATCGCCAACTATGTCGGTAGCGTCACATAAAGTGAGCTGGAAATAAATTAAAGCGAAGTCAAGGAACAGAACATTATTTTTCATAAAAGCGGAAGTACAGAATAATTTCACATTTCTACGCTTCTAGACCGTTTTCTGATTAAAACTGATGTAAACCTTGGATCAAAATAATAATAAAAATAATTAAATAATTAATAATAATAATATATAAAAATTAAATAATATATAAATTAATAAATAATAATAATAATAATAAATAATAATTATAATAATAAATAATAATAATAATATTCAATATTACAATAATTTAATAAACAGCCTATAATGACGAGATATCATAAGGTACAATATCCAACTCGATTTCAATTAACAAAAATACAATTACTGAACTCATGTTCATCATGTTCTTATAAGCCTCTAAGAAGCACCAAATAGCGTGATATTTTAAACTTAGAGGAGTGTTTATGAAATGAAACAAACAAGTAATGGAGAAGTTATTGTATAAACAGATATTCTTATACTCAAAATGTGCACTTAAATAAAATCAAACCTAGGTGTATCCCCCGTAAAGACTGAAATCTGAGCCTTTTATATACTCTGGTATACATAATAATAATAAATCCCCTCTTTTTTTCAAATTACTAAATCCCCCCTTTAATATTTAATAAATATAAATAATACCTTTCTTATCTTCATTGTATCTTTCATTGATATTCTAGAATCAATCAAATAGTTATATAAAATCGCAATTCAGTCTTGTGTCAGCCTCCGTATTGTATTTATTCGTATACAAAAATTTTTCCCTACTTAATTATATTATAATATATGGCAAGAAAGTAATAAATAATGTATACACTTAAAATATTTATTTAACTAATTATATGAATATTTAATTAGGTATCCTACTTCTTATTACTGTTTATAATGTTTAAACAAAAAACACTCGTAGAAATCGTGTAACGCGAGAGCATTGAAGCGTCGGAAAGCCTTCTAAAACACTAGATTTAATCTAGTATACTCTCTCGTGTCACAATAGAGACTATCTAGATCTTCTAAGAGATAGAGACTTACCTTTTATTTTACCGTCGTAAAATTTTAAAACCTGCCAATTAAATTATTTAATATATTGTTTTTATGAGTGAGATATAGATACTTACTGCTACACTCCTTATCAACAGTAATTTATTTATTACATTAAAAAATGAATACTTAAAATAAGTTTAGTCACTGGATGCCTCAAAAGGAAGAAAAATAATATATGAATTTGATAGAACTATGACTTATCTAGAAGCAGTGGTCCCTTTCAATATATTTATAATTAACACGATAAGGGAAAAATAACTTACTAATTAATAATTTAATATCATATATATTGTATCCCAATATAATAGGTACTTTTAGAGTATCTATAGTGAACTATGACAGTGATACATGAGCGTCATATATCATATATATAATATATTATATATCATAATATAGTATTAAATTTTAATTAAAATGATTTATTATTACAGACATAAATTAGTTATTAAATTACTTATTAAAAAGGTTATAATTAATAATTAAATTACTTTTTTAATATTGCCACATTTACTTCATTTCATATTTATATATATTTATAAACACGATTATAAGGCGAAAACCCTAATTACTTAAATTTAATCTACTTATATTATCTTGTGCTTCGAAGTTACTTTGTTAATATTTACTATATATATTATATATATATTATATACTGATTATAAATTTTATTATAATATATATATAAATATAATATAGAAATACTATACTTCATAGTATAGTGCGCTCAAAGATGTAATATTATTTTCTTGTTTAAAATCAAATTGTTTAAATAAAATCACAAACTTTTATACAATACGACGCATTCGGGAAACACATTTTCATCAATCAGAAAATTAAGTTTATCTGATATATGTAAATATGGCGTGACAAGAGATTCATTATATTAAGTGAAATTGTTATATAATTTGTCACTTTCTTGCCCTGTGAGTGAATTCCTCAGATTGCCATCATTCCATGTGAACAGTTGTCGCATACAACTACTCAAAAAGATAATATAATTAAAAAGGACCACGTGTCAGAGTAAGTGATGATATCAGATTAGTAAAGTAAAATTAATTATTTATTATGAAGACCATATGATTTTCTGCAATTAAAACACACACACACACACACACACAACACCACACACCACACACACACACATAACACACACACACACACACATCGTTCTCTCTCCCCTCCTCTAAACCACACATACACGACACACCTACACACACCACACATACTTAATATATAACTATATATATATATTATATTAGCTTATATACTATATATATATTTACTATATATATATTATCTGTATAGTATTCAAATACTTACATTCTAAGTATATTATAATATATTAGATATATTATAGTATATATGTATATATCAGCTCATGAAGATTATATTCACCTATTATTCTCTGTTCTAATATCCCCTTCTATCTACTTCCTACCTCTATTATCATCTCTCCCTTCACTTATTCATCTTATCTTCTCCCTCTAATTTCCCCCTCTCATTCTCTTATTATCCCACTTTCTCATATTAAATATTCATATCCTCTCATTTATAATTTAGTATATTATCTAAAGCGCTATGCACTTGGTACTCAGTTAGATAAGAGGTTCGGTACATGCTGCTAGGGCTCTCGCGATGGGCGAACCGCGCCTAAAAAGGACGCCGGCGTGATAGTAATACATAATCATATACGCTAGATTAGCTCAGCCGTCAGCCTAATACTTACGTATACTAGTATATTACTAATAAATATATATATAACTATTATTTTAATAATAATACTATATTAATATATAATATATATATATATAATATAATATATTAATATTATATAAATATATATAATAATTAATATATAGTAGTATTAATAGTAGTAGATCAACCTAATATATTAATTATATATATATATTATAAATATATATATATATTAATTTAATAATATAATTATATATAATATTAATATGTATTTAATATATGATATATTATTAATTATAGATCCTCTAGATGTGAGCCACGCGAGGTTCCGGACCGAGACACGTCGCTGTTGTGATAAACAAGTTACCGTGTAACCGGCCCGGAATCGTTAGATCTGTTGGCGTGTTGTGTCGTGTGCGGGATGAGCTGATAGCATCGCCTCTCTATCATTCTTTCAAATGCCTTCTTAAAACAATCATAGATAATTGATGTCACCTTAACTCAGTATAGACTTGCCATATACAAAGCATACGTATGCTCTAAGCATGGTAATATATAATAATATAAGAACACATATATTATGTGAACAAATATCATGATGAAATGACATCGGACTCTATAGTTTCGAAACTTTTAAATATAAAGCAATATTTCACACTCGAACCGATAGCTTTAATACTCTAAAACAATGTTAGGTTTTTTTGTTTTGTTTTTTGAGATTTTTTAAATTTTTTTAAATTTTTTTAGACACAAATTGCTTTTTTAATTATTATTTTTATAAAATTAGTAAATAATTCTAATTATTACCTAATTAATGATAAGTTTAGTACATATAAAAAATAAAAAAAATTAAAAAAATAAAGTCATGATTTTTTTATAAAAAAAAATCACGGTAAAAAAATTCAGGTTTATTTAAATAGGTTTTAGCTAGCTTTGTTGCCAGAACCCCTGCTCTAGAAACCTAGACCTGGGGATAATAAAATTGTACAGGGTATTATTAACTTATTATTAGTTATTATGATTATTATTATTATTATTATTATTATTATTATTATTATTATTATTATTATTATTATTATTATTATTATTATTATTATTATTATTATTATTATTATTATTATTATTATTATTATTATTATTATTATTATTATTACACTGGTCAACAAAAAAAGGTGAAATTTTTCTTGGATGGACTTTTGTAGCAGATATATAGTAATTCGGAGGTGCATCCGATTCCATCATATAATCATCGGAATTTGCTGATATCACATCACGTTTTCCTTTTCAGTGCAACATGGATCCTATTTGCATATTCCCTAGGAATACAAAATTCATGTCCGCACTACGTAGGCTGTATAGACGTTACAATCCCGCAAATCTACAGTAGCAGCAAGGTTTCTACGGTCGATTATTCGATTCACGAGCAACAGCAGAACGTTCCATGGCATGGGTTCTCCAAAGCCATTGAGGATGTTATCATCCATCTGGAAATACAGTCGGCATGCCCGTCATTGTACCCAGGGTGAACTGACACGATCTTGTACGAGAGTTGTATTGCCGAAGTTGTCCTCTGAGCTGTTGGCTTCGGAGGTTGCATGAAAAATGACTACGGAACCATGGCACACAAGAGAAACATTTTATCGTAACAAAGAAAGCAGAGCTGCGGAGTTTCTCCAGTCAGATTCGGTAACCTGTGTGTATGCAGTTGAAGTTGCAGGCCTACTACTCGCCTATGGGATCCCAGCATACGATGTCGTGAGTGGCGACTGTTTATGACACTTTCAAGAGCAGTTTAAAGTGTGTGTTGTTACACAACGGGAACAGATATGCTTCGCTTCAAGTAGGGTACTCGGTACGGATGAGAGAGGAGTATGGCAAATAATCAGACAGTTTTGAGAGGCTTACAATATCAGGTACCATGGCATGGTTAATATGCGTTCAACCTCAAAAATGGTAAACATTCTGCTCGCGTTCAGCAAGCAGGTTTCACCAAATAATCCTGCTTCCTGTGCTATTGGGACACCCGCGGGCGACAAAGGATAACGGGACCAAAAAAGAATGGTCACAGAGGGAAACCTTGACGCCAGGTGACAGAACCATCGCGTGAACCACTTGTACAGAGAAAAATCATCTTCTTACTTCCACTACACATATAAAAACTTGGTTTGATGAAAACAATTTGTGAAGCCCTGACCAGATGGTGAATGCTCCCGCCTATATGCCTCAACGTTTCCTGGGTGAGTGACGAGAAGAACAGGAAAGCTGGATATTTGATGCCGACAAATACGCGACACTCCTCCGTTGATGCTGCCTTTGCTAACAACAAAGACCTGTGTTAAAGGGCAACGAAGCGTGAATGCTTTTCAGATGTATACAGAATTTCTGGGAAACAGGAAAGCGAGAACTACTAACATGTACAGGAACTGCTAGACAGTTTTCATTCTCATGGAGTAGAATTGTAGAATGAGTATAAAGTTGCCCTACTTACATTCTCACCCTAAGAAAATTTCCGGAAAACCTAGGCGATGTTAGTGCATGAGGCAGGTGAACGCTTCAATCAGATCTAAAGCTTCCATGAAGGACGTACCAGGGCAAGTGGGGATATCAATATGATGGCCGACTATTGTTGGAGCTTGATGCAGGGATATTCCAGACGCTATGCACAGTAGATCGTCTACGAAGAGAAAGTTACTACCATCGTAGGATTGTTTCAAAACTTAACCATTTCCTTCTATTACATTCATTTTTGTCCCATATTACCCTTTTATTCATAGTTGTATTATAGGTTTAACATATATCTATCAAAGACATGTATTATATTGTGATTTGTTCTCTCCCTTCACTTATCCAATATTATATATATATAGTATATATATATATATATATATATATAATATATATATATTTATGAATTCATATTAATTTTAAACTCTTATATAAATATATATAGAAACCGATAATTTTTACTTTAAAAGTTAAAATGATCAAAAAAGACAAAATCTGTGTTACACACAATATCTCAACAAATGCGATGTGAACGCAAAAACCGACTTACATTTTTGGAATCAGCACATCAAATATATCAATAAACAATTGCGAAAACCCCGGTCCAAGAAATTCTGTTACCGCTGTCTATTACTTTTATTATTTATTATTATTATTATTGATTATTATATTATTATCTATTATTTTAATCAAAATGGAAAAAACGAGTAGTATTATTTAGCCATTATTATGATTATTCTTATTATATTATTATTATTATTATTAGGTATATTTATTATTGTTATTATTATTATATTATTATATATTATTATTATTATTATATTATTATATTATTAAGAAATTAAACTATAAGTAAAAACTACTACAAACAAAATATTAAGTAAAATTTTTAGCAAAAATTAAAAAAATTTTATAACAAGATTCCATAATTTATCTTATTTGAAATGATTTATTTTGATTAATTGAAATTTTTGTGGTTAGGAAAATAAGTTGCTCTCCAGGTTGTGGATTTAAACGTGATCTCTTATCCTTCAAACACGTTACCCGCTTTGGAAAAAAACGATTTGTTAAAAAAGGTTTCTGAAAAAAGCTCCTTAAACTTTGAAGACCCATAGAACTTTATATCGTATATTAATATTTTACCTAATAAATTTATTGATCCGCTTATCGAAATTTTGGGCTTACAAAAAACTAAGAGCTCACAGTATGAATGTCAAGATGCCAGATACTTCAAGAGACTATTCCACTTGTTAATCAGACAAGTTTTAAAGTAGAATATGTAAGGTGCAGCGGAGTCAAAAAAAAAAAAAAAAAAAAAAAAAAAAAAAAAATGTTCCGGTGGGGCGGAACTTTTCCAAGGTTCCCGTAAGTTTTCGGTTCCGGCCGGAACCAAAAATTCTGTTCGGTACATCCCTAATTAATATATATATATCATATATATATATATACTATATACTATCTACCATAATATAAATATATATATATTAATTATATATTATATATTATATATAATATATTAATAATATATATATATATAGTTAATCAATATATATAGTATATATATATTATATATATATATATATAATATATATTATAATTATATATATATATATTATTTGCACCTCTACATATTTTCAATAGATAATAACTATATTTAATATTCGATTTACTTTAATTTCTAGTCGTAAAAATCTTGTTATAACATAATGAATTATTGCTTTTTATAATGTCTATAACTCCAATAGTATAAGAAAAAGTCAATTAATACTTATGAATAATTATTATTTGCATTTATGGGTTTGCTTCGTGATCAAAATATTTAACAATACTTATGAGTGTTGCACATTCCATATAATAGTTTAATATATATTTAAGTTGTAGATGTTTATTAATATAAGCTGCCAATAACAATTAATTATTGCAAAAAACAGTAATCAGATATAAGTGTCCTATTTACTCAATTTTACACGTAAATAATCATGGCATTAAACTATGGTAGGACGTAGCTATTAATAAAAATAAAGTAGTCAACCGATAATGATTTTAATCATGATGTCTTACTTTTAACAATCGCTGCGGAGCTGGAGCTGGAGCCGGAGCCGGAGCCGGAGCCGGAGCCGGAGCCGAAGCCGGAGTCGGAGCCGGGGCCGGAGCCGGAGCCGAAGTCCAAAAATTTATTTTACTATAAAATAAAAGGTTTGGAGAAAGAGGCAGAATCAAAGCTTTTCATGGGGAGACAGTCGTAGTGTGAGCCCAAAGTTTTTAAAATCTTGGAGCCTTAGTCGGAGCCTCTGTCGGAATCGAAGAAGATGTCCAAGTCGGATATTTTAAAATGATGGAGTCGGAGCAGTCGGAGCCGGCCAAAAAGCTTACCAACTGCGATTCCATGCGTTTAACTGTATATAGAAACATATAGATAATTATAAAAATTTGTAACCGAAAGTAGCAATTAAGACTTTTTTAATACCTCATATCTTTGCTTCATGGCAAATATAGTTTGCTTAATTAAGTACGCAAAAGCGTCT
The DNA here is from genome assembly GCA_015478945.1 of Trachelipus rathkii. Taxonomy (NCBI): domain Eukaryota; kingdom Metazoa; phylum Arthropoda; class Malacostraca; order Isopoda; family Trachelipodidae; genus Trachelipus; species Trachelipus rathkii. The sequence continues at coordinate 22,836 of JABUQX010021185.1, read as the reverse complement.
ATAATATATATATATATATATATATATATATATATATATATATATATAATATTATATATTAGTAAACTATATATATATTATTATATATATATATTATATATATAATATTCTTTACGTAAGAAAGGTATGGGAATATACTAAATGAAACATTATATTCAGCTTTTCAGAGATCTGAGGAAATCTTTTGATTCAGTGCCTAGGAAGGAAATTATGGAGAGAGTTTTAAGCACCGGAATATACAGCGATAAAAAGGTTGAGGAGGACCTCTTAGAGTTTGATATAAGAATATGTAAATGTAATGTAAGAAACAGGGAATATGAGAAAAGGAATGATTGAAGTTGAGAACGGAGTCAAACAGGAAAGCGTGTTGTCACAAATTTTGTTTGTAGCATATCTGGATGTAGTGATAAAGAAGGTCGGAGAGGATATAGAGGATTTGGGCGGTGATATTCTGCCATACGTGGATGACTTGGCGTGCTGGAGCTAAGAGGGAGATAGGCTGAGAGAGGTGGTGATATATTTTGCTAAAAGGCTTAGAGAGGCCTGTCTGACGATGAACACAGAAAAGACGGGGATCATGGTGGTTAGTAGAGAAGAAGGAGGGAGAGAGCTGAGAGTGGATGTGGAAGGGACTGAGATCAAGATGGTGGAGAAATGTAAATACATAGGTGGGGTATTTGGAAGAAAAAGAGGAAATGTACAGGAGAAAACGAGTAGGATAGCTCAGTTAACACCGATTCTACTTTATGGGGCAGAGACATGGAATAAGATCACAAGAAAGATTAGGGGTTATAGAAAGGTCCAGAATGATGGTTTCATTTTCAGGATGATCGAGAATACGATTAGAGAACTGCACCAACTGATCGAGGTCATTCTTGATTAAATGGTGGTAATCAAATTCATTAGCTGCATCTTGAGAATTAGAGAAAAACAATTGGTGGTGAGACATTATACATATATATATATATATAGTATATATATATATATATATATATAAATATATATTATATTATTATTTATATATATATTTATATATATATATATATTATATACTATATATAATATATATATATATATATATATATTTAGTATATATATTTTATATATATATATATATATTATATATATATATATATATATTATATATATATTATATATATATATATATATATATATATATATTTATATAATATATATATATATATATATATATTATTATAAATATATATATTATATATATATATATATATTATATATATATTATTATAATATATATATATATATATATATATAATATATATATATATAGTATATATATTATATATATATATATATATATTAATATAGTATATATAAATATATTCATATATATATATATATATTATATATATATATATATATATATATTATATATATATATATATATATATATATATATAATATATATATATAGTATATATACCATTTTATAGGTGGGGAATGAAAGTAATGAGGAGTTATTCTAAGGGACCGACTGGGGCGGGAATTTTGCCGGGGCGGGGGGCCGGGGCCGAGGTTAGCTAAAATTATGGAAATGTAAGTCAAAAACACCGAAAGTCTTAAAACTTAGGATGAAAATTAAATATAATTTCAATTAATTAATATTTTAATTTATAAAAAAAGGAATACATTTAATTTAATCATTAAATTAATATTTAGAAAGAAATTTAGAAAATAATTGATTTTCTAGAGGAATAAGTTGTATTAAATAATATATATAGTATATATATATATATATATATATATATATATTTATATATATATATTATTATATATTTATATATATATTATATATATATAATATAGTATATATATAGATATATATTAGTATATATATTAATTAATTAAATAAATTAATTTGAAAAGAGATTTCAGAAAATATGTTGATTTTCTTGAGATATTTACTTTAAATAAATAAATAATTAATATATTTAACCAATTATAATTTATTTTCCTTTTCCGAAATTCGTTTTTATATATCAAATTTTCGGAATATTTTTATGTTAAAAACTCGGAAAAATTATAATTTGACCTCAATTTTAATTTGAAATCATAGTTAATTACCAAAAAAAAAAATTTTGTATATTTGGTATTCTTGAAATTTAGTCCTTTAAAAGTTATTTTTTACGTATAGAATATCTGTTGTGATACAAATAATTGAATTAAGAAAGAGCTAAAATATCGATTAATAGCAACCCTAATGGCTAATAATCACTTTTTTAGCTACATGTTGAACAAAATTTTAGTTTCAGTGGGAGACCATTTGTTGATGTTTTATACGCTTGTTGTCAACGTGTTTTCGAAGATTTCTATTGTTTTTATTGGAATGTTTGCATTTATATATTAAGTGCATGTGAAATGTGATTATTTTATTGAGTTTTAATAAATAATTTTATTTATAGATTTAAATGTAGATGACAAGGTGCTGCTCATGAAGATTTTGATTGTGATTTTGATTAACGAATTAATTACTTGCAGGATTTTTATGTTGTATGTTTATATTTTTCATCAATTTATAACAAAGGAGTAATGGAATTAAAATATATTTTTTTATTTTGTTTGATTTAACCCTCTATTATTTAGTGTAAATTTAAAGTTAACCCCGGTCGAAAACCCCGGTTTTGCTTGATTTTTGGCCGGGGCCGTGGCCGGGGCCGCGGTCGGTTCCTAGTGTATTCCAATTTGCAGTTTAAGTTGTGGAAGAATTAAGTATAGTTTGTTAAGTTAGGAGGCAAATACACAAGTCAGATGAATTAAGTAATAGATTGAAGGGATATATTGAGCTATAAGGTAGAAA
>JABUQX010021185.1:7500-12500 GCA_015478945.1 Trachelipus rathkii | reverse complement strand
AGAAGTCAAGTGTGGTGGCACTAGACATATCCAAAGCCCTTGATAGGGTATGGCATGCGCCACTGTTCTCTAAGCTTCCTTCCTTTGGGTATACTGCTTCTCTTTGCTCACATTTGTCTAGTTTTCTCTTATATCGTTCCATGTCGACACTTGTTGATGGAGCGACCTTTTCTTCCTTTCCTATTAACTGTGGTGTTCCGCAACGTTCTATTTTATCTCCAACTTTATTCTTACTTTTCATTAACGATCTTCTCAGCTGTTCATCTAACTCTGTTCATTCTTATGACCATGACTTAACTATCCACTCTTCCACTCATTTCAAATCTGCTCCCTCTTTCGCTTCTAGAGTTGCTTTTCGACTTCAGCTTTCCGATTCCATTCTTATCGATCTGGATGGGAATGCCCGGTGGGGTGACCTCAACCTTGTGAAATTCAACTCTCTAAAACCTCAACTTCTTCACATCTCCCTCTCAAAAACTCCTCCAAACTTTCATATCTTTTTCGACGGGTCTCCCGTCTCACCTGCGGACAGCATAAAAATTCTTGGTCTGAAAATAAACAATAAACCATCTTGGAGGCCTCACATCACAACGGTTGCTAAGGTGGCCTCAAATATACTGGGTGTTCTGTTCAGGTTGGGGGAAATTTTTTCTTCCGAACAGTTACTCCAATTATATAAGGGTCTTATCCAACCTTATATGGAGTACTGTTCCCACATTTAGGGAGGGAGTTCCGGTTTCACCCTTCTTTTGGATAGGGTTGAGTCTAAGGCTAAAAGATTAATAAACTGTACTCTACTTTCTGACAAAATTGACCCTCTGTCTCTGCGACGTGACGTTGGTGCTCCATCTCTTTATTATAGGCATTACAACGGCAGGTACTCGAGGAAGCTAACTACGGGCATTCCTTTCCCATTGCGTTGCCCTCATAGCACAAGGGGTGCCCTACTTTCTCATGAATTGAATATTTGGAACTCCAGGCTTTTTACGTTGTGATGCCTCTTTCTTTCCAGCCACCTCTCTTCTGTGGAACTCTCTGCCTTCATCTGTTTTCTACTACTGTATTTAATCTCCCTCTCTTCAAGTCCTTTGTCTGCGGCCACTTCAGAGATTTGTGTTAGGTTTGGGATGGATGTGTTTTCCCATTATATATATATATATATATATATATATATATATATATATATATATATATATATATATATATATATTATATATATATATATATATATATAAAAACACATCTCACAAAAATTATATATATTATATTATTATATATATATATATATATTATATATATATATATATAATAATATAGTATATAATAGTATAATTAATATATTTAATATAGTATATTATATATATATATATATATATATATATATATATATACGGTAATCCACCTCTCAAATTGATGATTTATTAATTTTTTTATATTAAATTAATTAAATTCCATTATAATTTTAAATATGTTTGAATGTTTAAGCGAAATTTAAAATTAAAAGCACTTAAACCATTTAAAACTTTATGGAAAATGCCGTTAAAAATAATAAAAATAACAAAAGTAAAAACAATTAAAAATATAAAAAGACAAAAAATACTGAATAATAAAAATTAAAATATTTCAACCTAATTAAAATTTCATGTTTTCATAAATATTTAAATAATAATAATAATAATAATAATAATAATAATAATAATAATAATAATAATAATAATAATAATAATAATAATAATAATAATAATAATAATAATAATAATAATAATAATAATAATAATAATAATAAAAATATTAATAATAATAATAATAATTTAAGTAATCAAGAAACCTTTTATAGTTATTAAACCTAGAATAAAATTTAATTTGGTAACAAAGTGTAATTTAAGTTAAATATAAATATGCGAAAAAATTATAATTTATTTGAATATTTAAATTATAATTAAATTATAATAAGTAAATAATGATTATCTAAATATGTGTTCCCTAATTATTTTCATTAGGATATATATATATATATATATATATATATATATATATATATATATATATATATATATTATATTATAGTATATTATATACTATATATATATATGGACATGTTATAAGTGGTTGACTTCCGTTAATATAGCGTTAGGTTAATTTAGGTTAAGTTTGGTTAGGTTAGGTTAAGTTAGGTTACGTTAGGGTGGGTTTTTGGTTAGGTAGGTTGGTTTACCCAAAAAAATTTAATCTATTACCCTAAATTATTTAAAAACCGATGCATTAATTATTTGATTCGCTCCTGGAGTCCACCACTTATCTATAGCCCTAATATATATATATAATATATATATATATATATATATATATATATATATATATATTATATTATATATAATATATATATATATATATTATATATATATATATATATATTATATATTATATATATATATATATATATATAGTATTTACAGTTGTCACCCACCCTCACGGCAGAGCCCTATTCCAGGGAGGGGGTGTGCATTTGCTAAAATTTTCATCCACTTAGCGCAAACTACGCAGATGAGCAACAGGACGCAGGGCTTTAAAGTTGAGGGAAATGAAATTCAGCAGGAAACAAGAGATGGGAAGAGAATTCCACGAAACCAGATGTGGCAGGAAAGAAGGAAGCACCGCCGCGAACTAGCCTGGAGTTACCTACATCACACAAAGACTCGTGCGCAGACACAGCACCCTTGTGCTACGAGGGCGTCGAAAGGTGGTTGTACGCGAGTGGTAAGTTCCCTCGAACACCTGCCCGCTGCGGTTACCTATAGAAAGAGAAAAGCACCCAACATTCACCGCCGCAAAGATTAGAGGGTCAAGTGAACTGGAAAGTACAGAACAGTTTATAAGCCTTTTGGCTTTTGACTCGACCCTGTCCAAAAGCAGGGTGAAGCCAGAGCCCCCCCCCAGATATGAGAACAGTACTCCATACAAGGGCGGATAAGACCCTTGTATTGCGCGAGTAATGAGAAGAGGAAAAAAAATTCTCGCAGTCTAAACAAAAACTCCCGGTTTCTTTGAGGCCGCCTAGCAACCGTTTGATGTGAGGTTTCCTCCAAGACAATTTTTTTTTGTTTTATGTTAAGCAAGGATGTATATATTGTCAACAGGAGAGACGAAGAAACCCGTCGAAAGAGATAGGAAAGTTAGAAGGTGTTTTAGAGAGGGAGATTTGTAGAAGTTGAGTTTTTAAAGAATTGAATTTCACAAGGTTGAGACGACCCCAATCGGAAATTCTATCCAGATCAGCGAGAATAGAATCGGAAAGATTAAGACGAGAGGCAATTCTAGAAGTAAAAGAGGGAGCAGAATTGAAATGAGTTGAAGAATGAAGGGTCGAGTCATCGGCATATGAGTGGATAGAGTTAGATGTGCAGGTGCAAAGATCATTAATGAAAAGTAAGAATAAAGTAGGGGATAAGACAGAACCCTGAGGAACAACCACTATTACAGAAAAGAAGAAGAAGTCGCTCCATCAACCACAGCGATATTGAGCGACTTGAAAATAAAGCTAGACATAAGTAAAGCAAAGAGAAGGAGGAAACCCAAAGGAAGGGAGCTTGGAGAGCAGTGACGCGTAGCCATACCCGGTCAAATGGCTTTGGATATGTCAAGGCGCAAAACCATGCAAAGTATCCCCGTATTTTTCTAAGGGCGGCGAAAAAACCATAGAATCGGTTAAATAGAAAGTATTCCACCAGTAGACCTCGAAACGCCGAAAGCCGTACGGGTGATCGGAAAAGAAGAGATTGAGATTCCAGATGGTCTAGAAGTGGAGTTTAAGGAGGGTTTCAAAGTTCTTAGATAGAATACAGGTGAGAGCTATAGGGCGATATTAGAAGGATCAGAGCGGCTTCCTTTTTTCGATAGGGTGGACATGTGCGTGCTTCAACCACTGAGGAAAGTGTTAAGTATGTACATAGAAGAATATTAGTTGAACGAGTGGGAGGGGCCAGCTCGGAAGCACACTCCCTCAAAACACGGGGAGGGATGCCATACGGGCCCCCCGCCTTCCTAACGTTTATAGATCTCAGATCTCAGGAGCCCATGCACCCGATCAAATGTAAATCACAGGCAAAGACATGGGACACCTAGAGGAGGAAGGTGGAGGAGGAGGAATGCCAGAATCGTCCAGGTTGAGTTAGAGGGAAAATGGAAAGCCGGAAGAAGTATTTGGCCTTTTCAATTGGAGAGTTAGCAACCAGAGCCATTCAGATCGAAAAGAGGAGAAAGCAGATTTACAAAGTTGTTTTAGAGATGTTTTGGCAAAAGGCCAGAAAGATTTGTCAGTAGGAGAACCAAGGAGGTTAGCGCACTTTCGTTTTGATGAAGCCGCTTTGCTTGTCGAAAGGAGTATTCCCTGCAAAACGATTTCTAGCTGAAATTAAAAATTAGCGAGAGTGATAGGAGAACGAGAATTTTTCCACCCCAGATACGCACTGTCTCTAGCCTGAATGGTCAGAGAACAAGCACGATCGAACCATGGATTATGAGGAGAGAAAGATTTAGTCGAAGATGGAATGAACCTGCTCATCCCGTCAACGATTACAGCTCCCACCTTAATGGCAGAAGCCCAGGCGTCATCAGAGTCAAAGCAGTCATTCCAATTATAGTTAGCATAGAAGCGACGCAAGGCCCCCCAATCACCCCGATCAAAGTGCCAGAAAAAAACGCGTAGGGCAGGATGGAGCTGTTGGGGAGAAAGTATTAAAGTTAAGAGAGATTATAAGATTGCGGTCAGATGTAGATAAATGAGCAAAGGTAGGCATATTTAATAAAGAAAGGGACTGTGGTGAAACATAGGGGTCAAGTGTTCAAGATTTGGTTGGGACGATCCGGAATGTGTGTAGGTTCTTTGATTAGTTGCTCCAGATCGTTGAGAATGCTGAATGATTCGGCCTCCTCCCCACCTAAATCAGTATGAGAGGACCCCAACCATTCAGTGTTGTGTACATTGAAATCCCCTAAATAGA
>JABUQX010021185.1:0-2500 GCA_015478945.1 Trachelipus rathkii | reverse complement strand
AAAATTCAAATTATCAACGATCATCACCGTAATGATGAAAAGTGCTTCAAAATAAACTCAGAAAATAATAGTGCTGGTATAACTGAAAATAATTACATAAAAAATAAAAATACTATTAATGTTAATAACAATAGTAGCCAAAATTCTACTACTACTACTACTATTAATACTACTACCGCTACTACCAATAATAATAATAATAATAATAATAATAATAATAATAATAATAATAATAATAATAATAATAATAATAATAATAATAATAATAATAATAATAATAATAATAATAATAATAATAATAATACAACCGATAGCAATAACAAGACCGATAATAATAATAATAATAAGGACGAAAGCTATCAAAACATCGAACAGCCCGCCAGTGCTATAAATTTTGAAAATATAAACAGTGTTATTAATAACAATGAACTTGTGAAGAGTGATACCATCAATAAAAATTGTGTAAACAGACAATCATTACCTTTCAATGTCAAAGGATCGCATGTTCCTTATCTAAATAAACCTAAAGTTTCACTCGTAAGAAATGGTAGTAGTATTCAATCTGAAAATATTTTAATAAATTTAAAAATATTGTCTAGAATTAAATATTGTTCAAAGCGTGATTATGGTAAGAGAAATAATACAAATTTTATTTACAGCTGTGAAACCCATTGCGATGTAAGGGGCTATATTTTCTTTACATTAAAATTTACTATTAATATGGTGTTTTGGAGGGGGGAGGAGAGAGAGAGAGAGAGAGAGAGAGAGAGAGAGAGAGAGAGAGAGAGTGAGAGCGATAAAACAAATATCTTGTAAAACCCCATCAAAAGCGCTCGATGTTAACGGACCCCGCTGTTGTGGCAAGTAAGAATGTTGTAAGAGCCGATGTTCGTGGATTAAACGAGAAAGTTGTTAAAATTTCGGACGACTTTGGGCCTTCTTACCAGGTGCATGACCATATTAATAAGGTATAGATTATTTAATTGACACCGGGATATCGCCACGAAATATCCTGGCTGCCGACGTGCCGCTCTCTGCAAATCGCAACCTTCCTCCTAGGGGCTATTGTTTGCGGCTAATAATGTTCGAAAATTGCGATTTATTGATATTGATAAAAACTTATTGAAATTGACCTAGCCCGTTTTGAAATATTTTGAATACTTTTGTATTATAGACGCAAATATTGACGTAAACATATTAGGATTGTCATTTTTAAAGAATTTAAAATGGGCATTGCTTTTAAACGAGATTTTATTGATAAGACTCAAGTCACAATAAAACTTTGAAATTAAGGATAAAAATTATACAGATCTTTAACATTTAAGTATGCGCATTGAAAATCTTCCATTACCTGTATCTCATTTACTCCTCTCCTAACATCTTGTGGCATGTTCCCTTGTAGTCCACCTCTTTTTAATGATGTTTTATTGAAGTATAAAAATTTATTTTTGAACCCATATTTGCCCGAAAACCAGCACCTAAAATTGAGACAAATGCAAAGATGGGATGAAATTTTTGAAAAATATAAAAATAAAAATAATAGAATGGGCACAGCTTTGATAGGTGAGGACGGTCTTGTAACTACTGATGAAAAAGACCGCTTTCATACCTGAAAAAGTATTAATAGAGTGGCAACACCTACCCTTATAAAGAGTGAATATCAACGTGGAAACCCCCCATTCTCACTCAAAACCCGCACGAATCCCCACAAACAAACTATACTGCACGAACTCGAAGCAGGAGATTTGATAATCTTTTAGCCACTGGAGTGTTAAGAAGAACCAACTCACCATGGTTGTTCCCTGTCAGTGTCCTTGAAAAGAGCCAAGGGCGCGTCAGAATCATCTCAGACTTTAGAGAGCTAAACAAAAGAGCTGAGATCGAAACTTATGGCCTCCCTCATCTCCATGACGCCATGTTTACCTTGAAAGGAAGCAGGCTATTCACTAAGGTGGACTTAACCCAGGCATTTTATAGGATTTCCGCCTCCACCCGAGACTCTGAAAAATGACTTCACCATACCTCAAAAACATCGGGCACATACAGCTATACGATGCCTCCCGATTGGGTTTCGTCTCCTCTCCATTTGTGTTCCAGAGCTTTTAGCGACTATTCTGATCGCATGGGCATGCGAGAATAACAGCTGTACATACCAAGCGCGACTGGATGAATATACGTTGATTACACTCCCGACCTGAGAGAAGGAGCCAAAGTCCTCTTCGAAAAGGTACTGCAAGAGGTTACAATTAAGCATTTAAATATCGAGTTATTAACTCCATCAGATGAGCAAATTAACTCAGAAAGAAAGAAATCGCATTACTTTCCTGGCTATTGTACAATCATTGCAAAACGGCATCAGACACAAATCGGATGAAAAGCCACAAAACCATCGCTAACCAGTGAAAATAACATAGAATACCATTACAACAAACGAAAACATGATCAGAAAGACATTTAAAGGAGTATCTAACACGAGAGACGAAAGACTAAAACTACTCCT
>JABUQX010021184.1:27500-58460 GCA_015478945.1 Trachelipus rathkii | reverse complement strand
GGCGTTGCGCCACCGTGTTGCGCCTACTTACACAAGGGCACTGTATTTGCACGAATTTGAGTGTGGGACATTTCATTTCACTATACTTGATACATTGTGGTGACTCTTCTCCAGATACATCCGTTTCTGTTAAATTCATTACACCATCTATTCTTTTCTGCATTTTAACTTTTAACGTTCTTCACTTCAAAGCGTACAATCTGCACAAACCAAAGTTGCGAGGATGGACTCATTTGTTACTTTTATCATCTTTTCTTTCTTCTTCTTAATGCCCTCTTTTTTCATAGGGACTATAAATTCCATGACTGGTGGCAAAGTGTCAAAAACAAACCTTATGTTAAGAAGGAAATTGGTTAAAGTTTGACATGAATTCATTTAATGTAGGTGAAGGAAAATGGAATTGTCTAGAGTTGAAATTTAGAGGCAAGGTTTGAGTGAAGAAATCAGTAGTAGAGAAAAAAACGAGGATGAGAAACAGCGAAAAAAACGGTCCGGCTAGCTGGAATAAGTGGAACCAGGAAGATTAATTTTTGTAGATGGAGAATTAGCATTTCCAAGTTTCAGGGATGAACATGTAGAAACGAGAGCTTCTGAAGTTTGATGATGGTGATCTCCTCAAGGTAAGACTGTAAGCGTAATATAACCAAGGTTATATAGGTTTTAGATCGAATGAAAAGATTAATGGAGCGTATGACCTCCATAGTACCGAAGAGAATTGTCTTGTATGCATTCTATGAAGTTGAAGGATCCTACCTACAAAGGCAAAAAATCATTCCGAAAAAGTCCAACGTAACGGCAAATATTACTATTTGTAACACAAAAAAGCAAGAACGCTTGAGCTGAAGGTAGTGTTGTGCTTGCAGAAAATTTGAAGACTGGAAATATATTACTTTTGTCGGAGGGGGAAGGGGGGAAGTTTAACTATAAGGAGAAGCTGGGTTGGAAGCTAGGAAAAGGCAAGTATGTTGCGATTACGTAAAAAATAATCAAATTGTCAGATGTTATGGATAGAGAATTGTTAGATAAGTTGACGAGCTATATTTTTCAAAGGGAAAATGGAATCGACCAAAGTATTCAGGGAAAGATGAGGTAGAAAATTCAAAAGACTCTTCGCACACACATTGGCCTCGTTTAGTTTTATCTGATCATTCTTTTCTTGGTGGTTTAGGCTTCCCATAGCGTCCTTATTTTTTAAGACTAGTTTTGTTCCAAAGTTGTTTATTAAAGATAAATATTTAGCTAGTTACCATCTTATTCTAGCATACTTATTTTTAATAGTTAATATATTCCTAGATGGCAACGCTCCAAGCAATAATATTTAGAATTCGAACCAACAGGTTTTCCAAGTCCCTAATAAGCTAAACGAAAATTAACAACTCTCTACATACTCTATTTAAGTACCCTAACTTATATACAGAAAGATGCGATAAATAATTTTACTAAAATGGGTAAAGAATATAAATACATTCGCAGGTAAATGTAAAAAACTAAAAGCTCTTTTGGGAGGGAAAATCATTTTTAAGGTTTTATTTATTCCAACACAAAGTAAATGTTTTTTTTGTTAATAGCGTAAGCAGAACGGCAAAAAAAAAAAAAAAAAAAAAATGTCGCACCTCAGTACGACAATGTTAATAAGAACTTCAAAGTCAAAATAATTCTTCTGACATCTATATAAATTAAGAACATTGAATGAATTTATATGAGGGTGACATGCAACTCAAAAAAAATCTCTCCAAAAGTTGGTCTATTATTATTTTGACTATATTAACGTAAGGAGTGTTATAATTTTTCTTTCCTTTTTTTTTATACTTTATTAAAAAATTTTCTTTAAAAAAATTCTTTTTATATAATTTTACCTTAAAAAAAAAAAAATTTACAATCTTTACAAAAATTTATAAATTCAACTTTAAAGATTAAGAAACCAAACTTCAAGGTAATTGTACATTGGGTTGTAGGTTTCATTTATGCAAAAACTAATTTTTAATTATTTAATTATAATTTTAATAAAAATGACAGAAAATCAAATAAGGGAATTAGGTACGTGAGTGTCGTAGGGGAGATATTTGCTGGTATTTTGGTTGAGAGTGCGTCGAATGACGGGATTGATTGTGAAGAACAAGGTGCATTTAGGAGTGGTAGAGGATATGTAAATCAAATTTTCACATTGAAACAAATGAGAGAAATACATTGCATTTAGATTTTGAACTTGCAATTGGCGAATAACAGGATTAATACGGAAGCTTTGTGGCAGGTGGTGGTGGTAAGCTTCTGAATGAAATCAAAAGTATATATGTTGGTGGTGGAGTGGAGTGAATGTGGTTTAATAGTGAAGTGAGGCAGGGATGTGTAATGTCTCCATGGCTATTTAATTTGTATACGGATGGAGTGTCGGAAGAATGCGCCAGGGGTGATAAGAGAGGGTGTTAGACTGATGGATAATGAAAGTGTTGTAGTATGCTGATGATTTAGTTTCGTGTGGTGAATCTGAAGAAAGTTTCAGAGGATTGGTGGAGGAATTTTTTAGGGTGTGTAAAAAAAGAAGGGGTCTGAAAGTAAATGTAGAATAAGAGTAAGGTGATGGTAGCGGGTGAGGAAGGCTCGCGTTGTGAAATCGTGTTGGATGGTGAGCAATTAGAACAATGTTCCGAGTTTAAATATTTAGGTTATACTGTATGTTGGATGAAAAGGGAACGGATGATGCAGTGTAGAAATAAAGTTGTGAATGGTAGCAAAGTGGCTGGTGCAATTAAATCCTTGGTGAATGTAAAGGGACTAAGTCTCGAGTGCTCTAGGGTTCTGCATTTGAGTATGTTGTTGCCGATGTTTATATTAGTGATGCAGAAGATGTCATTTTTTTTTACATCCGCGGATGCGATGTTTGATTTTATATATAAAATATTAATATATTAAAATATAATATATATATATATATATATTATATATATATATATATATATATATTATATATATATATATATATTATATATATATATATTTATATATATTAACTATATATATATTATATATATATATATTATAATATATAATTATATATATATATAATAATAATATAATTAATATAATTAGTATATATATATATATATTATAAATTATATATATATATATATATTATAATATTTATATTATATAATAATATATATTTATATATATATAATATTATATATAATATAATATATATATATAATATTATATATAATATAATATATATAATAATATATAATATATATTATATAATATTATATTATATATCTATATATAATAATATATATATACTATATATATATATATATATATATATTATATATATATATAATATATTATAATATATGTATTCGAGTTTTTAGCCCAATCTATTAGATAATTGTTACCACGGGGTGTGGGATGGGGACCCAACATTAAATGCACCCCACAACCTCCGACCTTAATGAAACAGATTTTACAATGGATTATTATACTTTTTTGCACTTAGATTTTGAAATCAAAATATAGGAAGGTTTGGTGCTTGAGAACATCAATTTTTCTGCCAAAGAGTCTGTTTCTCTATCATTCATATGTCCCAATGACCATAACCAATTTAGCACAGCCATTCCTAAAATCTCTCTCGCTTGGACCTTAGTTGGGGGACGGCCAAGTATTTCCTTGCAAGTTACTCAAGCGTGGGTAAAATTTTTGACTTAACTTTCCACCAAACTGATAGGATCATTTGTACCTAGTCTTTTTGTCTTGGTGATACTTTTTAATTTGCACTATTCTTTGGTTAATTGCGTGTGGTTTCTTCATCACTACTGGACTGATAGAAATTCTTTCCAGTGAACTTGTTATGTTACTTGTAGAAAGGTTGTTGGTTCTTGTAGGATTTCGTTATATCCCTTTTAAATGGGTTTGGAGAATTAATAGACTTTCGGATTGAAGTTTTTCAATTCACACAGTGACACAATTTAATTTCTAATATTGTATAACAAAAAAACTTGCCTTTGTAACGAGGATCTAAGTAAGTTGCAATAGTATGAAGGTTATTAATTTCCACAGAAACCAAAGATTTCTCTAGCTTTAGTTTTATTACACCTTTATTCCTTTTCTAACCATCATCATTTTATTGAGATGGTCAAAAATACTTCCTTGGCTTTGAGATTAATGGATTACATTGGAGACAAGCCGTAGAGCGGCGCTGATTTTTGCGTAGTCGGCAATTCTTCAAATGTTTTTCAATAGCTTAATGCAGTGTGATGTCATTTTCCACCATTAGTAAGAATGTTAACTGTTACTGGGTACGAACTTGGCGTACACCAAAGCAAGAGGTTCCTTTGAGAGGCAATTACCATTCTTTCCATTCATATGAGCTGTACTATTCCCAGCGAAGTTGGAAACGTCTATAACAGTAAGATTGGATATCAAGCCGTTTTTGAATTGCCTTCAACTCTTTTTCATCTTAAGTATTTTCATTATAAAATTCTTTATCAAATCGACAATAAATATGCGCGCAACATCCGCAGGGCAAAGCGCGGATGTTACCTGCATCGCTAGTTTATATACAGTAGTGAAACCATGGTGTGGAATAAGAGTTATAAGATATAAGGTGCAATCTGTTCAGATGGATAATCTTAGGGGCGTGTTAGGTGCGAGAAGAATTGATGAGAAATGAACGTGTTAGAGAGTTGTGTGATGTGAAGGTGTAAAATAGAGAATAAATGAGTGTGCATTGAGCTGGTTTAGTCATATGGAAAGGATGATGATAGTCAACTGGTTAAGCGGATATATAGTGGTGTAATGGTGTATGCTGGGAATCGACATATTTGGAAACTAAAGAAAAAGTGGATTGAGTCAATAAAGCATGTCTGAAGGAAAGGAATGAGAGTTTGGCAAAGACGAGAAGAAAGGTGCGTAATAGGAGTGAATGGCGAGGTTTTGTGTATGACTGTGTGCCCTTCCCCCGGGGATGAACCCCACATTGACGAAATACCATAGTGAGGGTTCGTCTTGTTTTTTGATGCAACGAGCTCTGCCAAGTGCATGGGGGGGGGGAGGGCTTTCCTTTTGAGTTACCTCATGTTCTTCTACTTAACTATCCTATTTTCCGTGCATGTTATGAAGAAAGAAAGAAAATCAAAGTGTCATGTTAGTATTTCTCAAACTTCAGTATTTGAAAAAACAATTTAAAGTTCAAAATTTATTCACATAAACTATTATAAACTTAACAAAATTATTGAAAATATCAATCAATTATATATACCGTATATATATATATATATATATATAATATATAAATACTATATATATATATTATTAGTATACTATATATATATATATATATATATATATATATTAATAAATTTAATATTTTTTATATATATTTATTATAATAATATATTATATAATATATATATATATATGTATATATAACTATTATATATAATGCAAAGTAATGTATCAGGCTGATTGGTCGTAGATAACTATACAAAAATATATTAATAAATAACATAAATGAGATACTATATTATATAATATATACTATATAATATATATATTATACATATATATATATATACCTATATATTAATATAAAAAAAACAAATATTATATTATTATATATGCAAGTAATGCCTGAAAAGAATTATATAAATTATAATTATAGTATATATATATATATTAATAATTATATAACTATATATATATATAATATATATATTTATAATATTATAATATATAATATATATATATATATTCTATATACTAATAAATATCTGTACCAAAAATATTAAAAGAGAGAGCTAATTAATTATCTTGTAACATGCTTAACGCTACATTTCCCGAGGTGAACAAAAAAAATACTGAATTGTAAGAATAATTTTCTTAGTATTAGCAAAATTATCTAGGTTTTAGAATACGTGATATAAAAATTTTTGGATATACTTTCATTAAAATATAGTAAAAATTAAAAATATACAATTTTTTGGATTAAATAAACACTTATATATTAAAGTGCGTATTGAGAAATTATAGTTTTAAATTAAAATTTTATAATATCAATATGAAATGAGCAATATACAAATCATTGAAATATTATTTGACACAGTGAATGTAACGATTATATTATGCCTATAACAATAACAGTATATAAAAATGTTATATAAAAATTTATTTTAAAAGATATTAATACTGCATAAATCAGTAAGGAAAATTAAAATAACAAATCATGGACAATAGATCAAACAAAAAAATATACATATACTTAAACTGCAATTTTATTTCCAATGAACCATAATTATTAGGTGAAACTGAAGAGCTTGATCGAGTTAATGATGGTGAATCAGGAAAAGGGCATACTCAATTATTCTTGATCTTTGTAAAATATGTAATGTTGAAATATAAAGAATATATTCAAACATGATTTGAAAAACAATCCCAAAACCAAACTTGTAGGGATCCCAAAATATCGAGTCCCAGTCATCATTTAATTGTAAAAGATATGATAAAACATTTGACATATAGATAATGTATCCTCCTTAAAATCAAGTAATATGTTTGCCGATACTCCATTCCAGATGTACTTTTTCGTAAGTAATTATAATAAATTTTTAAAAAATAAGTTTATTGAATTAAAATTTATTTAAGACTTTTTTATAAATTACTTGATAATTTTTAGTGATCTCTGGTTGGTGGTTCCAGGCCTTTAAAGTCTTCTGGCCGAGCCCTATTTTTTAAAAAGAAAAGTTTTTCATAAAAATAAAATTTAGAGTAATTGAAATCATAATTGAAAATTTAATAAAAGATTTATTTATAAGAACTGATTCATACAAAGAATTTAAAAAAATTTTAATATATTTTTGTTTTAGCAATAATAAGCAAAATATAACTATTTTCATACTATAATAACTTAATTAATATGACATATATGATGCATTTACTGCCAAATTGACTTCTTATACTATTAACCATTTTAAAAAGCCTTTGGAATTACCAAAATGACTATTACATACTTTCAGAAAGTTTGATAATGTGTAGATTAATTTGATGTGAAAAATTAGTTCAAATAACTAGATAACAATTTGATACCGAGAAACCTTATAATAACCAAAAGAAATTAAAAAGATTTGATGTTTCTTTAAATATTTCTTTATTTATTAAAATATAATAGAAGTGGAGAGTTTCTAAAACACTAAGCCTTTAAGACACCAACATTGAGCTAAGACTATATATAATATATATATAATATTACATAGTATATAGGTATATATGCATATGTTGATATATATATATATATATTAATATATATTATAATATTATATATATATATATATATATATATATATATATATATATATATACATCCTATATATATTATATATATATAATATACCGCGTGTTATAGTGATTAAGAACCAAATACTAGGGGAATTTTATGCATCCCTCAAGCCCCAACACTAGTATGTGACCTTGTCACATACGTAATCTTAAGTTCTTCTTCCTTTCCCTTCATTTTTCAAATTAATTATTTTTATACTTTCAATACCTTTCCTCACACAACAGTTTCTTGTCTAGAGTGTAGCTTAGTTTTGAGTCCAGGCTACTACTAATTTATACCCTAGAAATGCTCATGCATGCCTCAGATTCCCGATGAATGAGCACCCTGCCCCCACGGTGATGGGGAAGCAAGGAACAGATGATGATGATGAATTTTTTTTTTAATGTAATATATATATATATATATATATATATATATAATATTATATATATGATATATATTTTGGAATATTATATAATATTATATATAATATTATATAATATATATATATATATATATAATATAGTACTAGTAGCTCGCTGTACAGTATACATGAGCACAGTGGATTTTATTAAGAAAATTAAATCATATTTTAAAAACCAAAATTAAACTTCAATGAAAGGAAAGTTAAATATACATTTTATTTATCTTGTTAGCTATTTGCTGGTAGTTAAATCAAATAGTTGTAAATTATAATGCAAGAATAGAAACTGATCAGCAGTTTAGGAGAAAGAGGATTCCTTTTCTTGTAGCTAACGTGTTATTTTGTTCTTTAGTTTACTTTGCCTTTATAGTTGGAATGATCTTTTCTGAAAGGTACCTCCTTTATAAACATTAAACTGCGGACATAGGTGACTAATTAATCTCTTTATCAAATATCTCCTACAAAGGAAAATGACTGGTTGTCTACAGCAATCATTTCCCCCATTTTGAAATGAATTTTGGTACCTTTTCTATGATTCATGTTCTAAACCTTTCTTCAGATAGTTTCAACAACTGACATAGGCAGAATGGGTCATTTTCAATCAGAGGTACAATGTTGATGGTATGGAAGACAGGAATCATCATCTACTGCTTTTATTTTATCATGTTTTATTTTCTCTGCTATTTTTGTTCTTGATAACATAAACGTTTCTTTTATCTTAAAAAAAAATAAAAAATAGCAATTCTGTTTCCTTTAAATTGATCAATTAACAGTTTTAACATTTTAAAATTTCTTTAGTGTTTACTCTACATAAGAATATACTTTCAGAATTGGCTGACCATACATCATTTTAATGAAATCATCAATTTTGTCCAGTTTTTGAGTGTTAACTACTGATGTGTGAAAACAAAACAAAAAAAAACCCTTACTAGATTTAGGAGAAATTAATGAGATTAAGATTTTTGTGGTAGTTGAGAATTTTCTATGAAATCAGCTTAGTGTGTGTTAACAAGTGAAAATGCAGTTTAGGAAATTCTGATAAGTTCAAGTCAGTGCCAATAAGGAAGACACCTGAATGGAAATAAATATAGGACAGTCTGAAAGAAAAACTCTTTACAAGCAAAGAAACAGAAGAAATTCGCATATTCGATCAGTGGACTCTCTTAACAACAATTAAAACAGTTGAATACATAGAACTTAGAAAACATTCCTGTTTGATAGATGAGTATAATTTCCCCCCCCCTCCCTGAAATGAGTATAAAATGTCTAGATTTTTAAGACTTGTAATATTATAGTTTATTCTTTATCTTCAAGGAAGTACAACACCTGTTGACAGAATATTTTCCATTATGAAAGTGTTTGTGGTCAAAGGAGAAATCTAGGTTGTGCTGATACAATGAGGGCTATGTTAGTTGCAAGACAAAATTTTATCTTAGAGTGTGAAGTTTTATGACAAGGTATTGAAAGACCAATATTTGCTGTGTAAGGTAACTTCATCATAGAAATATTTATGGTATGATTGTGGTAAAATACAGTCCGCCTCTACATCAACCTAAATTTTTGTTCTGTCACTGAAGAATAATGTTAAGCTCAATTTAGGTTTTAGTGTATGAATGATTTTATCTTAATTTCATCTTATGTTTTTATTTTGTTGCGATTGTGTGTGTGTGTGTGATGATGATGATATACACAGGCGTGGGCTTTCTTTTGACTTTAGCAACATCCATGGCTTACACTCTAACCTTTTGCTCTTGTCTGAGACTGAGATAATTAAAAATTCATTCTGTAACTTCGTTTAATATATCCAACTATAACAATTCATAATTACTGTCTGAAAGATGGAGTATGTAGAGTATAGGCACAACTCCACCCTTCAGACAGAAATAATGAATGTTATAGTGGATATATTAAAACCGAGTACAGGATGGAATTTTTAGCTGTCTCAGTACAAGAGAAAAAGTTTAGAATGTAAGCCATGGATGTTGGTAAAGACAAAAGAAAGCCCACGCCTATGCAGATTGTCATCACACACACACACAATAGCAACAAAATAAAAACATAAGATGAAATAAAGATAAAATCGTTCATACACTAAAACCTAAATTTGGCTAACCATTATACTTCAGTGACAAAACAAAAATTTAGGTTTAGATGTTTAGAGGGGGGAATATTTCTCTGTTTTACCCTAACAGCAGCAAATTTTGGTATTTCAAAACTATATTAAAACTTCTCATACTCTAAGTTAACCGACTGAATGAAATCTTTCAAGCTCGAGAGATCCATCTCGACTCATAGCAATTCTACAAACTCGGCATGATCTGACCTAACATCATCTACCTCAAGCTTACCTATCCTCAGCTTCCCTCGCTCGATAGCACGCTAGCTGCTCACGGACACTCTATGGCTATCGTAGCAATCACAATTATATGCTGCCGGTCGACGATTTCATAGTCGCGCTTAGAATTCACAGTATCATCACCTACTGTAAGTAGACACCACACTCACTCACATCGCGTACGTCGCCAGATACGTTCTCACTAGGTATACTAGTGGTTCCACAGTATCTCCGGATCCACCCGCTTCTCATAGGAAGGTGCAAGGGGCTACAAATAAGAATATATTATTATATATATAATAATATATAATATATATATATATATATATATATATAATATAATATATATATATTATATATATATATATTAATATATATATATTTAGGGAGACGGGTGTGAAATGGGGTCAATATTTTAGTTTTTTTAAAATTTTGGCATAAATTTCAATATAAATATATATATATAATAGCCTATTTTTGCACTCTGTCCTTTAGCTTTAAAAACAATTATATAAACATTATATATTTTTATATTATTATTTAACTTACAGCATGTTTAAGAGGTAGGTTGAAAAAATATGAACCCGCGGGTGAAGTGGGCCACTTTGAATTTGTTAAAATATCTCGGCTTGTCTTTATATTTTTTAAATATGATTACAGTGTTAGATAGGTAACTTTATGCTCTACAAAAAGTCTATAGAATTTACTTTTTTATTTATGAAAAAAGCAAATGAAAAAAGTGTAAGAAATTATAAACAAAAACATTAGCCTTAATGAACTTCTGATTTTCTCAAAAACTGTAAGGCATAGAGGAATTATTTGTGGTATGTTAGAAAGCTGTATTACTAGAGATTATACACACCAAATATCAAGTGGCCAAAATAAATAATTAATTTTTAATTAATTATTGATTCACTCGGGGTGAAATGGGCCACTTGTCCAAAAATTAACCGAATTTTTTTTTTTAATTATATACCCATATATATAGCTTATAGGATCATATATAGGCTATATAGGCTTATTTTAATATATAATATATAATATATATAAAAAAGAGATGTAAGAAATATATATATAAATTATATAATAATATATAAGATATATATATATATATATATATATATATATATATATATATATATATATATATAATATATATATTATATATATATATATATACGGTATATAGGCCTATATATAATTTTCTTTTTTCAGACTTGTAATTAGCCTATAAAATTCCTAAAAATAACATTCCTAACCTAATTCCTTAACACCTATTAATTGACTACCTAATCATTATAATTAAAACCCTACCTACTAATATCCCTATAGGCTAGCCTATCCTTTTGTATGCTACTTTGCTAAAATACAATACCTACCCTACACTATGCCACGAACGTACATCAGGAAAACTACTACTGCTTATGACCCCAAAGTAAATTACCAGAACTAGTTAGAGAGGTAGAAGATGGAAAAGGGACTATCCGTGAAGTAGCTAGGAGAAACAATGTACCCTACCAAACACCAGCAATGGGTTACCAATCCACCTAACAGAACCGGAACTGGTGGTATGACTGTACTATCTTTAGAGAAGGAGAACATCAGGTGACAGAGATTTACTTCTAGCCTTTGTCAAGAGCTCTGGCTTTCTTTTCGAAATTTTTCCCTGATGCCTCTTCTGAAAAAGACTTGCCCAGTCGTCTCCTGGACGGTTATCCTTGAAGGGGGTATTCTGTCCACATGCAGTTATGAAAGACTGGACCATGTCTTTTACATCATTCATGTTTTGTGGATATCCAGCTTTAGCAAAATATTGCAAAGCATGTATGATTAAATTCTCCTTCTCTAAAGATAGTACAGTCATACCACCAGTTCCGGTTCTGTTAGGTGGATTGGTAACCCATCGCTGGTGTTTGGTAGGGTACATTGTTTCTCCTAGCTACTTCACGGATAGTCCCTTTTCCATCTTCTACCTCTCTAACTAGTTCTGGTAATTTACTTTGGGGTCATAAGCAGTAGTAGTTTTCCTGATGTACGTTCGTGGCATAGTGTAGGGTAGGTATTGTATTTTAGCAAAGTAGCATACAAAAGGATAGGCTAGCCTATAGGGATATTAGTAGGTAGGGTTTTAATTATAATGATTAGGTAGTCAATTAATAGGTGTTAAGGAATTAGGTTAGGAATGTTATTTTTAGGAATTTTATAGGCTAATTACAAGTCTGAAAAAAGAAAATTATATAGTAGGCCTTATAATACCGATAATATATATATATATATAATATATATATTATAATATATATATATATAATATATTATATATAATATATATATATATTATATATATATATATATATATATTAATATAATATATATATAATATAGCAATATATAGGCCTATATTAGCCTATATATGATCCTATAAGCTATATATATGGGTATAATATTAAAAAAAAAATTCGGTTAATTTTTGGACAAGTGGCCCATTTCACCCCGAGTGAATCAATAATTAATTAAAAATTAATTATTTATTTTGGCCACTTGATATTTGGTGTGTATAATCTCTAGTAATACAGCTTTCTAACATACATAAAATAATTCCTCTATGACTTACAGTTTTTGAGAAAATCAGAATTCGTTTAAGGTAATTTTTTTTAGCGTAAAATTTTTTGCACTTTTTTATGTGAAAAAAAAAAATAGTAAGCGTAAATAAAAAAGAAAAATGTCTATTAAGACTTTTGTAGTTTTTTGTAGAGCATAAAGTTACCTATCTAACACTGTAATCATATTTAAAAAATATTAAAGTACAAGCCGAGATATTTAACAAAATTCAAAAGTGGCCCACTCCCCCCCACCCCCATTTTCCACCCCTCTCTACCCTATATATATATATATATATATATATATATATATATATATATATATATATATATATATATATATATATTATATATATATATATATATATATATATATATATATATATATATATATATATATATATATTATATTATAAATATATACTATATATATATATATATATATAATATATATATATATTATATATATATATATATATATATATATATATATATATATATATATATATATTATATTATATATATATATATCTCAATCATCATCGTCTACCTCCAATCCCCATTGGGGGTGAGGTGTGTAGCATACATTGGAACAGAAAAGTAGGAGAGCATGACACAAGTCAAAAAGGCCTTTATACCTTTAAGTAAGAGCTCGTCGCACCTTATGGTTTCACGAGTATGCAACAGACCCTCACTGTAGTATCTTGTTAGTGTGGGTTTCATCCCCTGGGCAAAGTCCACAACCATATTCCCTCACAAAACCCCGCCATTCACTCCCATTATGCACCTTTCTTCTCGCCTGACAAAATCACATTCTTCTCCTTCTGGCATTCCTTTACTGACTCAATCCACTTTTTCTTTGGTCTCTAAGCCAGTAGATTTCCAGCACACTCACCACTATACATCCGCTTAACCAATCAACTATCTTCCATCCTTTCCATATGAACAAACCATCTCAATACTCAATATACTCTTGTTTATTCTCCCATTTATGCCTTTCTTCACACCACACAACTCCCTAATGAGTTCAATCCTCATTTTATCATTTCTTTTCACACCTAATGCCCCCTTAAGATTGTCCATTTAAACAAATTGCACCTTAGATCTATACCTCCTATTCCAGACCATAGTTTCACTACTATACTTTAACACAGGTAACAACATACCCTCATGCAAAACCATAGCGCACTCAAGACTTAGTCCCTTCCCATCCACCAAGGATTTAACTGCACCAGCCACATTACTACCATTCACAACTTTCCTACTACACTCTGCATCATCTGTTTCCTTTTCATCTAACATATATCCTAAATATAACTTAAGATACTTCTTTCAGCTGCTCACCATTTAACATGGCTTCACACCGCAGACCCTCCTCACTCACTACCATAACCTTACTCTTATCTACCATTTACTTTCAAACCCCTCCTTTTACACACCTTGCCAAACCTCCCTACCAACCCTCTCAAATTCTCTACACATTCACCACACAAAACCAAATCATGCGCATACAATAAGCTGGGCATGCTCCACTCTTCCATTCTCCATCATTCTAACACCTTCCCCTGCCACCCGCACCTCTATTCTTCATAAAACCCCATATTCATATACAAATTAAATAACCAAGGAGACATAACACATCCCTGCCTTACTCTGCTACTAATATTAAACCAATCACTTTTAAATTTATTTAATCTTACACACTCTTCAATATCGACATAAATACTTTTGATTCCATTCAGAAGCCTACCACCAACTAAATATATCACTAACACCTGCCACAGAGCTTCCTTATTAATCCTGTCACATGTCTGTTACAAGTCCATAAAACCTAAATACAAATTATTCTTCTTCTCTCTTATTTTCTCAATCATTTGTTTCAATGTAAAAATTTGATCCACACATCCTCTACCATTTCTAAATGCACCTTGTTCTTCACAAATCAGTCCTTCAGTCACTCAATGTACTCTTTCAACCAAAATAACAGCATATAATTTCCCTACAACACTCAATATACTCACCTATAGTTCCCACAATTCCCCTTATCCTCTTCTCCTTATCCTTACATAAGGATACTATCACTGCTCCCCTACAATCCCTCAGAACTATACCCTCCATAAACATTTGTTCCACAACTTCCAAATACATTCAATCACCACCTCAACTTCATTCTTAAATATTTTCACCAGTAATTCCGTCTATCTGGATTTCCATCTGACAGATTTGCATTCTTCAACTTTCTCACTCTACCCAATTACCTATTTTGGTAAATATCTAGTTTTTGATCTAAATTTTTTCTGAAAAAATTTTTAAGTTCAAAAAAATTTCTAAGTTCAGAAAAGTTAAGTTTTTTAAGAAAATTCTTTAGTGGCAAGCTTACTTAGAATTATGCGAGAAGCTTTCCACTAAAGAATTTTCTTAAAAAACTTAACTTTTCTGAACTTAGAAATTTTTTTGAACTTAAAATTTTTTTTCAGAAAATATTTAGATCAAAAACTAGATATTTACCCCTATTTCTTCTTGCATCATCAAACCCACACGCATTCACTATCGTCTCTTCATTACTGCTAATGCTATGCAGATTTTCAAAGTATTCCTCCACACTCTTCTTGTATCCATTTCATCAGTTATGAAAGCACCATCCCTATTCATTATTCTATGCAGATTCCCCTTACTCTTATTCCTAACCATTTGTGCTTCCTTCCAGAAAAACTTCCTATTCCCTTGTAAGTCCCCATTCATCCTCCTTCCAAACTGTTTATTTACCTCATTTTTCCTCCTCAGTATGCAACTTTTAGTCTTCCTTATTTCCTCCTTATATAATTCCAAACATCTTTCTTTTGTTTTATTGTATATATATATATATATATATATTATAACATATATATATATATAATATATATATATATATATATATATATATATATATATATATATAATATATATATATATATATATATAATATATATTATATATAATATATATATTTAGAGGGTGTAGCGGATATCCGCATCAATTTTCACTATCCGCATCCGGATTTTCCTATCCGCATCTGCGAACCTCATCCATAAATTTTTCTGCGGATAAGCGGGGATAGTAGTCATCAATTGAGAATTATTATGAGTATTCGTGTGTGCACTACCTTATATAATATATAATATATATATATTAATATTAATATATATATATATATTATATATATATTATTATAATATATACTATATATAATATATATATATATATATATATATATATTATATATAATAATATATATTATATTATATAATATATAGTGCTGTTACACCTAAAAAGGGCCCACAATTTTAAGTTTGGCAATAACTACTAAACTATTTTACATATCAGACTTTACATTAACTATCATGAGTTTTTAAAAATACAGTTCTATAGATTTGCCATGTCCTATGTATGTTACCACATCAAAAATTTTGTTTTGCTTTAAAAATTGTAAAAATTATTAAAACTCGAAGTGAAAAAAAAAAAAAGCCTGCCTTTTTGCAAAAAGGGCCCATGTGATATGACAAAAAGGGGCCCCACCCATTTAACTCTATTGGCTAGAGTTAATTTTTTGTATTTTTAGCGTTATTATCTTGTTATTTAAGGTTTTTGTGACTAATATAGGCAGAAATTTTTATTTTTTTTCTGAAATTAAAATAAAAAAAATATAAAATTAAAAAAGTAAAATTTCCTCAATTTTTTTTCAAAAATCATCCCATTTGGGTCAACCTTCATAACTCTTTGGTTGAGCTTTAATTTTTTTGTGTTTTTTTAAGTTATTATTTTGTTATTTAAGGTTTTTTGTGACTATAAATATGAAAGAATTTTTTTTTTTTTTTTTATTTTTTTTTTTTTAAAAATAAAAAAAATTAAATATAAAAAGGTAAATTTTTTTAAATTAAAAAAAAAATCCAAGTGGGCCAACTCTTATAACTCTCTATATATATATGATTACGTTATATATCACAACAAGAGTTAAAATAAAAGATGGGCCTTTCTTACATAAATTTATGAAAAGTTGGGCCCTTTTTACATAACAAAACTATTTTTTAGACAATATACTAAAGTAAACAAAAAATAAACAATATACCATGTTGTTAGGTATTATAACACATATACAGGCCAATTTTCATTCCAAAAAAAAGTGGGCCTTTTTTTGTCATACAAATGGGCCCTTTTTGATAGTCTTTTTTGATGGTACCTGTGTGTTGATTGGCTGCACCAAATTTCTTGAAATTTGGTGTGGAATTACCTTTTGCATGGGACTAACTAATTTAATTCAATATTAATATAATTTCTAGAGTTCTTAATGCAGTATTGACTTGGAAAAGTCCAAAAATTGGTTTTTCACTTGGCTAACTGAATATTTGAAAAAGTTTCAAAAAATTCCCAAATTCAAAAATCGGAAGAACCAATTTAGACTACTCTTTAAAGTACCATCTCAATGGGGTTAAATAGGTCCACGCCAATTATTTTTCGCTCGTACACATCATAATTAGCATATATCGGGAGATACAGAAGATAGAATCTGAAAAGCAAGTCACCACACCCAGAGGTACACACAAGCGAATAAATAAGGAGCCAGGAGCAACGGCCAACAACCAACCACAAAAAAAACAAACCACCAACCAAAAAAAACACTCACCACAAACCCAGTATACTCGAACACTTGACAGGAGGCAAAGGCAGCAACCTGCCAGAATATATAAGCCTTTACTCTATATACAGAAGAATCGACCATAACGAAAAGTGACAAAAAAAGACAACGAGCGAACAATTACCGAAAAAGCAAACAAAACACTAAAAACCAATAAACACGGCAACGACATGGCCACGGTGGGCCTTTTTTGCATAACAAAATTGGTGGGCCCTTTTTAGGTAAATACAGCACTATATATATATATATATATATTTATATATATATATATATATATATATATATATAATATATATATATATATATATATATAATATATATATATATATATATATATATATATATATATATATATATATATATATATATATATATATATATATATATATATATATTAAAAGTAACGGACTTTCAAGGATCACAGAAACAGTCATGATGGAGATAGTCTATCTCCATCATGATGTTTCTGTGATCCTTGAAAGTCTGTTACATTTTTAATATATATTCTATATATATATATTAATAATATATATAATATATATATATATTTATATATATTATAGTATAATATATAATATATATATATATAATATACTATATATTAATATATGTGTGTGTGTGTAGCATTTATTCTTTGTATGTAAAATCTCAATCGTCAACATGAATAGAGCAGGAAAATGACGATTGCCAGACATACGATATCTCATTCTTGTCACCTATTGCAATATATTGAAGAGGTGTGCTACATTCTTATATTTTTCAGATTTGCAAAGTTAGTATTGATGAGGATTATTGATTATTTATTCAACAGTTTTTGTTAGAGTTTTATGAATTGAACATTTATAATGTTTCATGGACGATTTATAAAAAAATATTAAAAAAAAATATTTACCCTATTGTGACATTTAAAGTAAGAAATAAAGTGAAAAGATACAAACTTGTGACATTTAAAGTGTGGAAATCTAAAGAAGTGAAAAAGATACAAACTATCATAAAGATCTCAAAAAGACCAATTATTTGGAAGTGCAAAAGTGATGATACATCAAAGTGATAAGCAAAACATCAGAGAAGTGTGATAATACAAAATTAAAATCCACCATTTTATTTGAAAAGGAACACACAAGAGAAAACAACTCGCCTATTTTTGAGGAAAATTATAAAACCAAAAGTGAACAATTCCCTTATCCAAGGTAACCAAATTGTGGTTTTTGACTTAAAAAGAAAAGACTGAATGCTTTATCCTTATTTTTCTTCATTGTTGATCTTTTCAACCAACAGGGAATTGTTTCGGAGACCAATTGTGGACAAACAAGAATTGTTTTGGGACTGAATCATTTGTGATTTCAACTATCTTAGGAGTGAACTATTTTAGGAAGCAAATCAAAAGTTTGGATTCATAATACCAGTCTTCATTAAAGTTTCAAGAAACCTTTAAGCAAAGAGTTACAGCCATTTTTCTTTGCATTTCCATAACTTATTTTCCCTTATTGTAATATTACCATAGTTAGAACTTAAGCTGCGTTTTCCCATCCATCCCATTAATCTACCATCATCCAAATTATTAATTAAAATATTTGTTTAAATCTTAAAGATTATTAATTAAACTATTATTTATTAAATTATTTATTGTTTGGTTATTAAACAAATTAACAAATTAATTAGGGGCATGTTATCATGCATAGCATCAATATATAGAGGTTTAGTATGAAAGGAGTTGTGCATGTTGGTAAGATTTAAACTGCATAAAACTAGTGTAAATACTTAACTTATTTATGATAACTGTAAATATATTTATATCTGTAAAATTTTGGCTGTCTTTCTTTGCCCATTTACTATTTTTGCTTGCAACCGCGCACGCTTGGTGTAACACCCTGTGTGAGTATCTCATTTTCTTTGTTTATGCCTGAATGTGCTTGTTTTATTTTTCAGTGAGCAGAGAAATAGGACCCATCTTTGAGGCGTAGCTTTTATTAGCTGAAGAGGCAGTGTCTAGTTAGGGAGTGCTTAGGTGACCTTGGGCATTTCTGTCCACTGCAAGCACATAGAAGCACCCCTGATTAAAGAGCAGATTTTGGTGAGTTGGTTTTCCACTTTCTTACCTAATAATCTTTCTTTTTCAGACCAGTCTACCACTTCAATATATATATATATATATATATATATATATATATATATAATATATAGAAATATATATATATATATATATATATATATATATATATATATATATATATATATATATATATATATATATATATATATATATATATATATATATAATTTTTTTTACTATATAATATGAAATTAATTTTAAAATATTAGATATATTCGGATAATAATTAATAATTATTTCGATATCTGGCAACATTGTGTCAGACAAATTTGATTCAGTACGAAATACGCAATACAGATTAGTTGAATTGGACACCTTGTGAATGTATATCGCTAGGCCGTCTCGTCACTTTTTGATTTATTCCTTCATTTGCATTACGGTAGTTTTTTTTTTAAGAAATACGTAAATTCATTTATAGCGTGGTGTTATTTAAATAATAGAAATATAAAATTCATTATGGCTCCTAAAAAAAAGTGAAGTGTGGGAATTTTTCGAGGATGTTTCTAAGGAACAAGCGCAATGTAAAATCTGTCAGATTAAACTCTCCCATAGAGGCCGAGGAACTAGTAACTTGCGCACCCATTTGCAATATAAACACTCAGAAATTTATAAAAAGACTCAAGAGAGAGAAAAAGTTAAGTGCCCTCAAACTGAGCCGCAACTAGAAGCATCATCATCTTCAGTAGTAATTGTTGAGAAAAAAACTAGGCAGGAAACTATCATGAGCAGTTTCGACAAGTTAAAAAAGTGGGATAAATTTGATAAAAAAACAAAGTCACTGGATTATAGTATTGCTGAAATGATTGTTTTAGACGATTTGCCCTTTAGTCATGTAGAGGATACTGGCTTTCAAAGATTGATGAAAAAAGCTTCGCCACAGTATGTTTTAAAACAAAGAAACTTTTACAGAGACTTGATTTGTGAAGAAATCTATTCATCGGTAGAAGGTAAAATATCATCAATTGTATCTTCCCTAGCTGAGACATGTAAAATATCATTTACCATTGATGAGTGGTCTGACACCACCTCTGGAGTCTCTCTTTTATCACTCACTTGTCATGCAATTAATGACAATTTTCAAAGGCAGCACTTTGTACTTGGTGCACAACCTCTTTCAGAACGTCATACAGGGGATTATCTTGTAACTGTGTTTAAGGAAATGCTGAATAAATGGTACATTTCATTAAACCAAGTACAGTGTGTAGTGAGAGAAGCAGCTACTAACATAAAAAGAGCTCTTAATTTGGTGGAAGTGAAAAATGTTAACTGCTTTGCACATCAGATACAGTTAGTAATTAAGAGTGCTATCATCTCTCAGAGATGCGTATCAGAGTTATTAGCCAAGTGAAGGTTAATTGCTGCACACTTCAATCACTCAGTTGCATCTGAAAGTGATCTATAAAAAAATACAGTCGAGGCTAAATGTTCCCCAACTTTCTGTAACGCAAGATGTTCAGACTCGTTGGAATAGTAGTTTATACATGCTTGAGAGGATGAGAGAAATAAATGAAGCCGTCTGCATTTATGCTTCAAACAGCACAAAGGTAAAAGGCTTGACTGGTGATGATAATGCGATCTTAGGTAATTGTATTACTATTCTAAAGCCGTTTGAAGAGGTAACAAAGACTATTAGCTCAGAAAATTCTTGTTTGTCAGACGTGATTCCTCTGGTTGCAACGATGAAAGCTGTGCTAAATAATGCTATTAAAAGTAAGGGACTTTCAAAGATGACGGAAACAATCATGCTGGAAATGGATAGTAGATTTCAAACTCTGCAAAACGATGACGCATGTGCAATAGCAACTTTTCTGGATCCTAGATACAAAACCAAATTTCTTGAACCACGTGTTTCCAACAGAGGGTTAAAATTAATTTAAGGATGCCTATGTGATGAAATGCTGCTAAATGCAGGAAATATCACCAGCCAATTAAAAAGCAAATGTCACAGAAACAACAACACAATTACATCTGCTAGGCGAAAACCATTGCTGATCCTAATGAACTTTTCTTTTGGCTTCTAGCAAGCGATGAAGAGTCTTGTTCAGAGTGTCAAATACACTCTATCATTGATCGAAGATTATCAAAGCGAAAACTCTTGGAATCGCATAAAGATCCATTGGTTTGATCGTGATAATTGTAAAAGTTTTCACATCTTGCAGAACTCGCCACGGAATACTTAGCATGCCCATCAACAAGTGTAGCTAGGGAGCGTCTTTTCAGCGGTGCAGGTCTCTAATTTACGACGAAAAGAGAAGCAGAAACTCTCCCCTGAAAGGGCCTCAGAAGCTTTTGTTTTTGAGGCATAATTTGAGAAGGTAACATGACACTTAATTATATATATAATATATAATATATATAATATATATATATATTATAATATATAATATATATATATATATATATATATATATAATTATATATTATATTATATATATATATATATATATATATTATATATTATATATAGATATATATATATATATATATATATATATATATATGAAGAATCTGTGGCTAAAACTCTTAAAACAAAGTAACTATCCGCAAATCCGCAATCCGCGGATTAGTTTGATTTTACTATACGCATCTGTGTGGGATAGTTGAAATCACTATCCGCCATCCGCATCCGTGAAGTGAAAAATTTCACTATCGCTACACCTCTATATACTTATAGTGCTGTTAAGTAAAAAGGGCCCCCAAAAATTTTAAATTTTGGCAATAACTACATAAACTAATTTAACATATATTGAGTTTAAATAAGTTCTTAGAATGGGAGGTCCTATGTATGTTACCACTTTTTTAAAATTTTTGTTTTGCTTTAAAAACTTTGTTTAAAAAATTATTTCTTAGACTCGAAGTGAAACAAAAAAAAAGGCGCCGCTGTTTGCAAAAAAGGGCCCATGTGTATGACAAAAAAGGCCCCACCATTTTTTAACTCTTGCAGAGTTAAATTTCTTTTGCTAATTTTTAGTTTTTATTCTTGTTATTTAAGGTTTTATTGACACACCACAACACAACCTAATAAGCAGCAAAGACCTTATTTCCTATCTTTTATAAACATATATCATATACACTGAAAAAACTCAATAAAAAAACAACCACAATAACAAAGAATCAAAGAAACGAGACATACCAACTCTTCCAAAATACTCTTCCCACAAACAACACAAAACCATCAATCACAACATACTTATCGAGGTACAACCATACACAAACATCATCTCACAAAACTACTACTAGAGAGATCCTCAACATTTAATATAGCTGAATATCACTCCTAAGCGCATCTACATAACCCACATCTCACGAGTACTACCAAACATATCACCAAGAGCATTTATATACGCGTGCGCACTACAACATAATCGACAAACAATCTAATACATAACATAATCTCTTTCTTTAAATTAAAAAAAAAAAACATAAACCAACCTACAAAAAAATACCAAAAAAAGCGCTAAACCCATTCACCTCCAAAATCATACAGAGCAAACACTTCAATAAACTATAACACACCACAACACACCTCACCGCTACTGCTGCTGAATATACTTACAAGCCTTTCTCTAAGAACCTTGAAAACTTCTTCCTTCAAATACTACTAATAATAACTAATAAACCCCTTCATATATAATATATATACTTAACCAAAACATACTAATAATAATCCACTAACCACCACACCACCCTACCCAACCACTATATAACACATCAACTAAACAATAACCCACACATAATATCACCCACACATACCTAAACCTACTTAAACAACTACCCACTCATAAATCCAACAACAAACATATAAACATTAATATAAATACACTACATAAACTAACCTTAATAATATACACTACTCACACAACAACATATGCCGTGAAAACACATAGACAATGGGCCCTACTAAGATAACCATTTAATGCAAAAGTAGGTCACCCTTATTCTTAACATAAACAAAAATTGTTTACTTTGATTTTTATTTAGGACAATAATGACTTAAAAAGACTAAACAAAACATAAACAAACAAAACACATCCAAACAAAACAAACACAACAACACAACAATACCATCGTTGATTTAGGTGACACCTATAACACCCATAATACAGGCAACACAATCTAACTTCAATTTAACACAAAAAAAAGTGGGCCTTTATTTCGATACTAACAAACGGCCCTCACTTTTGACTAACATCGTCTTTTTTCAACGATCGAGTACCTCGATGTGCACTTCGCATTGGCATGCACCAAGAATCTCCGAAAATTTGTGTGGCTATGTTCTCTTCTGAGCCAATGAGCATGTCAACCAACGATTTTCAAAGTCAGATATGAATCCGTTGAAGATCCCAAAGGTACCACTATACAACAACCTTCAAATAATAAACATGATTTTTCCAACCTAGCCTCACGCCTATAATGCAACGCTACATTGACTGGAAAAAGCCTACAACACAACCAAAATGAGAAACACTCAATCACACCTCGTCAAACAGATTAACGCCAGTCGAAACTCTTTGAAAAAACATACCACCAACCCACACAACACACACAATATTCGACCACACACAACACAACAATTAAAAAAACAATCGACACACAATTAGCCAAAAAACCATACCACAAATAAAACACAACCCAATCCATCTACAAACAAGAGCCAAAAACCAACATACTCAGCATGGTCGATATAACAATGGACCTCCACACACCAAACATTTTCTTTACACACTCTACACCAAAATACAAATCCATAACCGAGATACAAGACAGGCTGGGCCCTTCTTATGAACAACTAACAAAACCAACGGCCCGGAAAGATGGAGCCCTTCTCTAATTACCACTAACCAGACATAACATACAAACACCAAAAAACAAAAACAAACACCACAATACCCCACCACCATAAAACCAACCCACATCATCAATATAAACCTCACACTCTAAAAACCTAAAAACAAACATACAACTAAATCGATCACAAATCCATACCACACCCCATTCCACAAAACAACAACAAACACAGCCCACAACCACACAACACACACCACACAACACACACACACACAACAACCAAACAACCACACAACACCTAAAATACCAAAATAACATAACACCAAACACAACTAAAAAACTAACACCCCAATCAACATACACAAATAACCAATAAACAACCCTCAACCTAATAATACAATAAAATTATACACTATATAAACCACAAACACACCCCCCAACATAAACCCCCAAGCATCACAACTACCACTACAACACCCTAACAAAACTACACAACCACCCACCGCCATAAAAACTCATCAAATCCAAATACAACCTATAACAGCACTCACTCAACTCACAACCACCTACCTCCAACAAACCAACACAAACCACCCCCACTATACCACCATAAAAAGCCCCGCAATCATAACACCACTCAACACAAACCACAACGAGATGGCCACCCCAGGCACCACACACCGCGACAAATCGCACCTGGAACCCTACTCTAAAACAAGGATATAAGTTCACAAAACTCACGATTCTCTCTCTCACACCTAATTGCACCTTATTGGAATAACAAACAATATTTATTTTATGCAAATATCTAAAAAGGCCACACAAAAACCCCACCATATAAAGTCAACAACCAACGCATTAATAAACGACCACACCACACAACAATAAATATTGATCAATCCATCTAAATAAATAATAGTTTCCATACTTAAAGAGGCTAATCATAACAATAACCCAGACTAACACCGCTATTCACCCCACCCACTTCGCAGAAACGCGGACGATGAATCAACGCACACACCACATATCCGCACGCGGCGCTGCACAATCGGGACAAATCTGACTTACAACGTTCCTACTTTTACAGTACCTAAACTATCAAATTTATATACTTACAACTTCATCCCAGATTACATTAAAATATAATAATTGTTAATAATTCATATTAACAAATATACGTACTAAATAAACGTACATTAAAAAATGTCCAATCAAAAAGATGCATACATAAAATAGGAACATAAAAGATTGTGGATCGGTACCGATAAATCACCCACACCCCTCCACCACAGTCCTAAATTTTTCAAACAATCAATGCATCACTCTTGCAGAAACATAAATCCAAGATACAACATTCTCCCATCAACAACAAAATATAAAACACACACATTTCACAAATAAATAACTATACTATATCATAACAACTTTATCTATCACAATCTACCATATCAAGCCTACCACAACACTAATACACACTCTAACATTCATACCATCTAAACACACCACAAATACCCAATAACCCTCAACATAAAACACTAAATACTACCTCACATGACACACCAACAATAAAATACACTTCACACTCACGAAACACACAACATCCGATAGCATAACCAGCACGCTACACCCATATATAATATATCTCCCAGGCGGAAAGAGTTAACAAATACGCGACACACCGTCATCACACAGAGCCACCTATCTCCTCCCATAAGTATCGTATAGAGCACAACACCACACACACTCTACATATCCATAACCACGTCTAAAAGCTAACCACACTCACGCAGCTGAACATATAATAAATAAAAAATAATACAAAAAAAATCCATTCACAATTTTTCATTTATAAAAAAAGTTAAAAAAACTTACATTTTTCAAAAGTGTGATTTTATTTGAGGTGCCATTTATTTACCCTAATTTTATATATTATTTTTTTAAAAATTATAAAAAACTCTGCTATGAATTAAAATATAAATGTTAAATAAAACTTGTAAAAAAGTCAAACATTTCTCAATCAATGAAAGTACGAACGAGTGTCGCAAAAAAATTTTAATTTTTTTTTTTTTTTTTATTTATTTTATTTAAAGTGGACCGAATCAACCCTCAAAACAGCCGGGGGTCCCGGTCACCCTGCCCGACGCTTATATATATATATATATATATATAGTATATTATATATAATATAGATATAGTATATATATATATATATATATATATATATATATATATATATATATATATATATATATATATATATATATAATATTGATAAAAAAAAAAGTTAATCAAGTTTGAGTTATTTCCTGAAAATTTTGTTTACAAATATTAAATTATTACTTTGTATAATTAAATAAATTGACAGAAACTTTGATATTATAAAGAAAATACCAAACTTAAAATAAATTAATATTTTCACTTTCAAGTATAATTTAATTTATAAACAATGATAATAATTTTAAAAAAATAATAATAATAAATAAAATAACCACTCTTAAATTTATATAAGGGTTTGATTTTACTTTAAAATTTAAATATATTCATGAAATTAATGACTTAAAAAATATAAATCTCTACTATAGAATAAAACTTACCTGTGGAATATATTTGATAAGAGTAATAACTAGCTTTATATATGAAAGGAAATATAAGAAATCAATCCAAGCAATGACGGTTGTTGATCCTAAAATAAGGGCCACTACTGCCATAATTATGAAGGCTCCAATCAATGTTCTTCCAGTTCGTGATACTTTTTGCTCACCTCGCTCATAAATAATACACTGAATCACTTGAAATATACATGCAAAAAAGGCATGAATGGAAAATATCACATCATTTAACTGAACAGGATTAACACCATAAGGATGTCTTTTAAAATACTCGGTTTTCACTTCTGGGATAGAGTACAATCCAATATTGAACAGACTGTAAACTAAAAACCCTAACGTATTTAAGGCCAAAAAATCAAAGTGCAAACCTATTACACTTTTTCTTCTCCAGTTTAATACAGTTTGTGGATAAAATGATATAGACCAAGCAATGAAATATGTCCATCCAACTACATCACTTAAATAATCAAATCCTGGTGAATAATGAACTGACATACGACTATACGCGCCAGAGAGATCAGTCATATTCTGAGGCATTGTTGTATTCACAGTCAAAATTGTGTATCCTTTACCTTTTGCTTTTAAAATAATATATTCTTTCTGTGTAGAATTTGCCTCAAAAACTGTAATAATATTTGGTAAACCATCAAAAATATTGTTATTTGTACTATTAAAGGTAAGTGTTACATTTGAAATATTAAATGGTGATATAGTGTAAGTTAAATTCACGCTTTCTCCAACAGATAAGCATATATCATGTTTAAGAATATTAACAGAAATTTTGTCAGAATTATCATCACTTACACTATTTAAAACTGGAATAGTTTGTTCACACTTGACAAATTGTAATTGAATCAAAAACAAAAATATTATAAAATATTCTAAACCGTAAGAAATTCCATTATCTAATTTGTGTTTGACACGTCTTTGATGTTTACAGTTTTTAAACATTTTTTCCTCAAACAATTTTCAATAAACAAGCATTGATTTCAGATGTCAGTAGCAAAGAGATCAAGGTGAGAAGGCCTATCGAGGGACTAATACATGAATGCTACTTATTCAATGCTCAAGGCTACAATGATGATAATATTATTTGAGTAGTTTAATCACAAAACGTCCATTGTTTAGTAATCTCGAACCCCTTTCGTCTTTTAACTGATAAGGTTAACCTCTCCATTGAGTGCAGAAACTGCGGATTATCATTTCATTTTCACACAAATCGAAATAACAGTCATACAAGTCACATGACTTCAGCTTAATAAGAGCTTATTGGCCGAAAAGGAATACGATACAAAATAAAAGATGATCTCACGAGTCGAGATTCATATATATCAGGGCCCATGACCCCTGAAATAAACCAAAATTTAAAAGTGAGTTGTGTACTAATGTGACATGCATTAAAATTGATATTTTTCCTCCTATGTGAATGTACGTATACACACATTCTACCTCATGTGTGTACGGGTCATTTTTGGCAAAGCTTTGCTCATTTGCTTGGTTTGCCAAATACACAAATCTTTTCCATCGCTTGTGGAAAAGATTTGTGTATTTGGCAAACTAAGCAAATGAGCAAAGCTTTGCCAAAAATAACCCATACACACATGGGGTAGAATGTGTGTAGACGTACATTCGCTTATGTGGGAGCCGGGAAAATAAATTTAATTAATAAGAGAGTGTTGTTGCAATATATAACTATTACAAATGCCAATTAAACTTTTCGTCAATTAAGACCTTTAAATATATATATATATATATATATATATATATATATATATATATATATATATATATATAATATATATATTATATAATATATATATATATATATATATATATATATAATATATATATATATATATATATATATATATATATATATATATATATATATATATATATATAGGACCTGTTATGTTTACGACTCTGTCAGTTTTGATTTTTTTTTGTTTTTTTTTTTATATATTTCTAGTATATGATCCTAACAGTCAATTTAAGGGGTGAAAAACATGATTCAAAAATATATAGGACCAGTTACGTTTTACGACTCCTTCAGTTTTAAATTTTTTTTTTTTTTTTTTAAATAAAGGAATACCCAAGGGTAAACCGCAAAGATGGCAGGAGTCGGGGTCTCTCGGCCTTCCGGGGCGCCGAACGACAGGGTAGGATATTTCCCCCCCTCCGGGGAGGGTCTCCGGAACCCCCGCTCTTTGGTATTTGGGTGTCGCGGGGGTTCCTCCGCCCCTCCCCTACGGGGTATGGAAAACGTCCCCCCCTCTGTCCCCCGTCGGCTCGAGCCCCCTAATTTTTTTTTTTAATTTTTTTTATTATTATTTTCTTTTTACATTTTTTAATAATTTTTACACGCTGATTCCAAATATGTTATTGGTTTTTCTGTAAGTGTCGTATTTTCGAGATATTTCTTTTATGAAATTTTTTTTTTTTTTTTTTTTTTTTTTTGCTTTTTACATTTTTGTAATAAGCTTTATACGCTAATTTCAAATATGTAATTGGTTTTTCTGTAAGTGTCGTACATTTTGAGATATTTCATTTTTTTTAAATTTTATTCATATAAATGTGATTTTTAAATAATTATTTAAAATATTTCGAACTTTTGAATCATGTTTTTCACCCACTGAAATTCATTGTTAGTATCATATTCATATACTAGCAATATGTTAAGAAAAAACAAAAAAAAAATCAAAACTGACGGAGTCTTAAAACATAATATGTATATATATAATATATATATATATATATATATATTATATATATTATCTATATATATATATATATATATAATAATATATATATATATATATATTATATATATATATATATGATATATATATAATATATATATATTTATATATATATATATATTATCAATAGCGCTTTTGGGTTTAAATATAGTAACCCTTACTTGCCTTAGTGAGCCCAAAAAATATTAAAAAGTCAGCATTATATATTATATATTATTATATTATATATATAATATATATATATATATATATACGTACATATAGATATATATATATATATATATATATATATATATATATATATATATATATATATATATGGTCAGCCTCCAGAAAACAACATACACGTAACAAAAAAACCATAAAAAGATACAGGAAAATAAATAACATTTTATTAATCAGGAGACATTTTTATCCATGAAATTTAAAAAAAATAAAAAAAATAACGCTTTTGACAAATTTAAAATAGTTAAAAATGTTGGAAAACTTGTATGATATTACCGTTTTCTGAGAATTCGAAAAAACTCGCGTACTCCGAGTGAGCACGCAGTGCCAAATGTTGAATTTTTTCTTTTTAACTAAAGCAAATCCCACGGGTAAACAAAGAACGATGGCAAGAGTCGGGGTTTCTCGGCCTACCGGGGGACGACGGAGGGGACTTCGTCCCCCCTCTGTCCCTCCGTCGGCTCGAACCCCCTAAAAAGGATATAAAAAGAAAAAATAACATTTTCTCCAAAGCGTAAACTTAAAATACTATTTGGCAACTTTTGCTCTCGTGAAGTAATGCAGGGATTCAAGGTCAATCACACCGTAAGCTTGCTAGATCTAAGATTATACTAGTATTTAAGGTGTTATTAATAAATATTAGAATAAAATAATTTTTTTTTT
Organism: Trachelipus rathkii; assembly: GCA_015478945.1. Taxonomy (NCBI): domain Eukaryota; kingdom Metazoa; phylum Arthropoda; class Malacostraca; order Isopoda; family Trachelipodidae; genus Trachelipus; species Trachelipus rathkii. Next base: position 27,972 of record JABUQX010021184.1, on the reverse strand, counting down.
AAGTTTCATCGATGAAATTGCTTGCTAAAATCAAAAATGTTATTTTTTTCCTGTAGCTGTTATAATTTATTAGTTACATGCATGATGCTTTCGGGAGGCTGGGCATAATATATATATATATATAATAATATATAATATAAGATATATATATATATATATATATATATATATATATATATATATATATATATATATATATATATATATATATATAATTATATATATAATATATATATATATTATTATAGGCCCTTTCTGTTATAGCCAATCGTCAGTTTTAATTTTTTTTTTTTTTTTTTTAATATATTGCTAATATATGATACCAACAATGAATTTCAGTGGTAACGGACATGATTCAAAAGTTCGAAATATTTTAAATAATTTTTTAAAAATCACATTTATGTTAAATATTGTTTTAAAAATGAAATATCTCGAAAAGTACGACACTTACAGAAAAAACCAATTACATATA
>JABUQX010021184.1:15000-22500 GCA_015478945.1 Trachelipus rathkii | reverse complement strand
TACAAATACACAATTTTCCCTCCTAGCGGTAACTCAGACCACAATCTTGAAGCTCTTAAAATTAAAACACTTTCTCAACAGCAGCTCCACCATATCCTAAACGTACTATCTGGCACTTTAATTTGGCTAGTTTGGTTGCATTGCGTCGCTTTTTTGCTACCTAAGCTTGGTATGAATTCTGTTTTGACTCTGAGGGAGCTTCGGTGACTACTGAAAAAGTAGGGGCCGTAATCTCCGAGGGAATGAGCAGGTTGGCTCATTCCATCTTCTACTAAATCTTTTTCTCCTCAAAATCGTGGTTCGATGACACCTGTTCTCGCGTCCTTCAGGATAGAGACAATGCCTTCGGAAAAGAAAAACTCTCCTTCTCTTATATCTTCTACTAATTTTTCTTCAGTTCTAGATCGTTGCAGGCGTAAGCGTGTTTTACCAAATGAGTGCGCTGACTCTTAGATCTCCTATTGATAAAAATTTCTGGCCCTTGCCAAAAATATCTCTAGTAGCTTCCTTAGATCTACCTTTCCTTCTCTTACTCACTCCGACGGATCTGTGTAGCTAATACTCTATCTGAAAAGGCTAATCTCTTTGGCGTCCTTCTTTCATCTATTTCCACCCTGGACGATTCTGGCCACCCTCCTCCTATTCCTTTTCCTCTCAGGTGTCCCATGGGTTTGCCTGTGATTACACATGATCAAAGGCATTAGATCCTGAGATCGTTTTTTGAGGGAGTGTGCTTCTGAGCTGGCACCTGTCCTCGTTCGGCTCTACCCTATATACCCTAATACTACCACTTTCCATTAATACTGGAAGTGCGCATATGTTCAATCGATCCCGATGAAGGATAACTCTCTGATCCTACTAACTATCGTCCTATAGCTCTCATTTGCATTCATCTAAAAATTTTGAAACTCTCTTTAACTCTCATTTCTTGGATAATCTGGGATGTCATTCCCTCCTTTCAAATCACCAGTATGGTTCCGACGTTCAAGGTAAACTAGTGACATTCTTCCTATCTAACTGATTTATGGTGTTCTTGCCTTAGGAACTATGGGAAGTCTTACATGGTGGTGCTTGACATATCGAAAGCCTTTGACCGGTTGTATCTTGCACCACTGCTCTCTAAACTCTCTTCCTTTGGGTTTCCTCCTTCAATTTGCTTACTTATGTCTAGTTTTCTCTCAGATCGCTCCATATCCATTCCTGTTAATTGTGGTGTTCTGCTATGTCCTGTTTTATCTCCAGCTTTATTCTTACTTTTCATTAACGATCTTCTCAGCTGCACTACAAACTCTGTTTCATTCTTATGCCGATGACTTAACTCTCCCTTTTTCCACTCCACTCATTTCAAATCTGATCCCTCTTTTGCATCAAGGGTTGCTTCTCGACTTAAGCTTTCCGATTCTATTCTTGCCGATTTGGATGGTATTTCTCGGTGGGGTCGCCCCAACCTTGTGAAATTTAGCTCTTTAAAAACTCCCCATCATCACATCTCCCTCTCAAAACACCTTATAAATTTCATGTCTTCTTCAACGGCTCTCACGTCCCCCAAGTTGCTGTGGACAACATAATCATTCTTGGTCTAAACATAAACAATAAGCTATCTTAAAAACCTTATATCCCAATGGTTTCTAAGGTGGCCTCAAAAAAGCTAGGAGTTCTGTTCAGGTTGAGGAAATTTTTTTCTTCCGAATAGTTACTCCAATTAAATGAGGGTCTTATCCGCCCTTGTATGGAGTACTCTCCTCACATATAGGGGAGTCCGCTTCCACACTTCTTTTTGATAGGGTTGAATTTAAGGCTAAACAGACTAATAAACTGCCCCATTACTCTCTAACTTCCTTGACCCCTCTATCTCTGCAACGTGACTTTGGCGTACTATCTCTTTACTATAGGTACTACAACGGCAGGTGCACGAGAGAGTTGACCTTTCGCATTCCACTAAAATCGCGTCGCCCTCGTAGCAAGGGTGCTCTGATTTCTCATGAATTCTGTGTGAATATTGAAAGCCCCAGGTTTGTTCTTTGTGGTGAATCCTTCTTTCCAACCACCTCTCTTCTGTGGAACTCTCTGCCTCCCTATGTTTTTCCTCTTTTATTAAATCTCCCTCTCCTTAAGGGGTCCGTCTGTTGTCACTTCAGATATTTGAGTTAGTCTTGGGATTGGGTGAGCTTTCCCATTTTTTTTTTTATATTATTATTATTATTCTGCCCCTCCTTGAAAAAGGCTCTGCCAGTGAGTGTGGTTTAAACTATATATAATAGTATATATATATTATATATATATATATATATATATATATATTATATATATATAATATATATATATATATATATATATTTATTATATATATATATATATATATATATATATATATATATATCATGTTGAAAATATTTTCGGTCAACTATTCCTTTAATTCTTTGGAGTAGCTTCTTCACTTATTTCCCTAATAACTTTTTGAAGTAAGCGCTATAACTGTTCTTCAGCTGAGGTGTCTTTTCACTTTACATCGTTTCAAATCCTAATATTTAAAATTTACTTTTCAATACATCATATTGTATCTAGTATGCCATCATCCTTCTTTAGTAACGTAAATTTTCTTTGTGTAAGAATGTTCCTTTTAGAAACCCTCTTTAGTTTCAGCTTAATTAAAACAGTCGCAAGCGCTGGAATATTATCGCCGCAGCTGTCTTTTCCAAGATAAATTTTAGCTTGCGTCAATGTATCTCTTAAACGTTTACTTATAATTATGTAGTTAATTGACTTCGGCTCTTATCTCCAGGGTTCTTCCACGACCGCAGACGCCTTAATTGCAAGTCTTTGCTCATTCTCCCATTTTTTAAGCTTTATTTCCACCAAGTTTACATGGACAAAAAAAAGCCTTATTCAAAGAGGAGTTATAAAAAAAATAGAAAAATCACTCACAAGTTCATACCTATAAAGCAAATTTTCAGGTGTGAAAATACGTAATATTTAAGAGCAGGAGATCAAATTTAGTAGAAAGTACAAAAACTGGAAGAAAATTCCATAGAATAGAGGTGATTGGAATATACGTCCTGCATCTAACAAGTCAGAAGTTACTAATCTCCATACAAATTTAGTAGTTCGGCACCTTTTGTATGTACTGCGGGTTTTCGTAAAGGTAATGGAATGCGAGTGTCCAATTCAAGTAAAGTACAGTTTATATAGTATATAATTCTTTAAACTTTTCTAAAAAGGCTGGTGAAATAGGAGCCTCACCCCAAATATGAGAGGAGTACTCCATACAGGGAAGATAAGGCTCTTAAATCATAACTGTATAGTTGGAGTAAATGTAAGTAGCCCTGCAGACTGAATATAATTCCCATCTTTTTTTAATGCTGTATTAGCAACCATTGTGGTTAGAAGTTTTGAAGACAATTTTTTATTTTTGTTGAAAAGAAGGATGTTTATATTATTCAATGGGAAGACGATGATAGAACCGTCGAAAGAGACGGGGAGGTTTGGTGATTCTTTTGAGATTTAACGAAGTGCAAGAGTTTTTAATGAAGAGTTCAATTTTAAAAAGTTAAATCGATCCCACATGCAGGGATATTTTATCCAGATCAGCAATAATAGAAATTGAAAGTTTTAATTGAGATACAACTCGAAAAGTAAAATAGTGATCATATTTGAAAAGAGCATTTATAAATATGTAGTGTCAAATCATCTGCATATGACCGGATAGAGTTAGAAGAGCATCTGAAAATGTAGTTAATAAAAAGTAGGACTGGGGTAGAGTATAAGACAGAACCCATTGGAACTTTGGGACGCCATTATTGACAATTAAGGAAAAAAGAAAAAGAATTAAGTGACCCCCCCTGACAACTGCAGATGTTAAATGACTTGAAAGAAAGCTAGCTGCGTTAGTAAGGAAAGTTACGTTAGTAAGGAAAGTGAAGGAAGCTTAGAAAGAGTAACGGCTTATGTGTACTCTATCAAAAGCCTTGGACATGTCAAACACCACCACAAACCATTTTTCACAGTCCCAAAGGGAAGTTGATATCCTATTCCGATCTCAGGCAAAGAGATCTGGGAGACCTGGGAAGAGAAGGAGGGTCGAGAGGGTAGAATTGCTAGAATTATTTACTGTGGATTTAGGTTCAAATATAATACTAGAAAGAACGGCCTTTCCCAGGATTTCTATCTTATTATTCTATCTATAACACCTTCACCTAATTAACTTTGAATTTTAGAAAGTTCATTCTTACAAGGCTTTCGATTCTACGTCATTATTCATAACTCATTCATGATCGCTTGGTAGGTAATATTCCACCCCTAAAATCTTCCTCCACCCTACTCCCTAGGCAGCAACTCAGCTTTCTCATATAATATATATATAATATATATATATATATATATATATAATATAAATTATATATATATATTATATATATATATATATATATATATATATATATATATATATATATATATATATATATATATATATATATATATATATAAAGGGGGGAAGGATGCACGTAACATGAAAGATCAGAGTAGAATTAACTTGCGCGCAAGCACATTTTCTGCCATAATATTTATCAGGTGGTTGCACTATACTCACAATCAGCAGCTAGGCTTTATCGGTGGAAAGGACAAAGTTGTACGCCAGTTGCACTGAAGCTTTCATTTTATTTTGTTGTATTAATTAATTATTATCAACGTCGTTTTCCAAAGATGAACGTTAATTTTTGGTTGAGACATATTGTGAGTACAATTCAAACAAAAGTGTGAATTGTACGCACATAATACAATTCAAACAAACGTGTGATAAATGAGTTTGAATTAATTAAAGTTTCCTTACCCTGTAGTTCCAAACAACTTGACAATATCTCGTTTAATTAAAATAAAATCATGATAGAGAGGTCTGTTCAGAATCGAAAGAACTCAGGCAGGCAGTGGCGTAACAAAGGGGGATACCCCCTCTCAAAATTTTGATGAAATTAAAATTTTATCAAAATTCTCAAATAAAAGCAATGGAATATAAGTAAAAACAGAAAAAAAATCGGCAGACATTTACAGTACTGGCCCTGGTTTCGTTTTGTTGACGCAAATGGAATTGAGGCGTTGGATCATGTATAGGAAATCACTTTCATCATCTGTTGCAATGACACATATATGTTTCGTTTATCTCTTTTTTTTCATATTCATGTAATCATGCATCTTTTGCTGTTTAAATAAATTCTATTCAACTCCGGAGAGGATTGCGTCCCTTTTGAAACACCCTGTACGAATTGTAGGCAAGGGAGGCAAAGCTTAAATATATTAATTATAATAGATTAGCATATAAATAAAATTATAATGAATTAAAATAAATTACCATTAAAGACAGAAAATGAAGAAGAAACCCATTTATGGTTTTAATATATAAAATAAAAACTAACAAACACTTAAACAAAACTCATCCCTTTTCCTCTCTTTGCATACAAGAATCATTCTTCAAGTTTCTTTACATACGAGCAGGGGTGAGCTGGTACCGGTTCGCAGCAGGTTCGGCGAACCGGTAGTTAAATTTTTTTTCAGGAAATCGAACCGGCAACTAACGCTTATGACAAAACAGATAACCGTTTTGTTAAAATTTTGCAACTCACCACTGCATACGAAGGGAAAGCTTCTAGCATATAGGCCAAGCAATTTCAATTGTTTTCGGTGTAAAAATATTAGACAAACTTTTTCTTAAGTGTCTTTATTGCGTTAAGATTCGTTTGTTGGGTTGTACGATTTATTTTGAAAAATTAAAATATTATGAACTAATCCTCCTTTTTCTGTGGATTTCATTTTTGAAAGAAAATTCGTATATCAGGTAAGAATTATAATTGCATTTGTGTTAACACTCTAACAACCAAACACACACCCACCTACACCCTCATACCCACATTCAGGCTCATATATAATATATAATATATATATATATTATATATATATATTATATATATGTTCTTCTTAGATTAAATTTATAAAAATTCTCTCTATTATATATTATATATATATATATATATATATATTATATATATATACATATATATATATATTATATATATAAGGAAGGTTTACCAGACGTCCCGTATTTTCCGGGACAGTCCCGTTTTTCAAACCACTGTCCCGTTTTTTGTATCCTGTCCCGTTTTTTAATCAATTGTCCCGTATTTTAAAACAGATGAAAATGAATCCAAATTTTTATGCTTATTTTACAACTTACGTTGGTAAACATTATAAATCTTGAAATTTAGCAGCTGCAAGCAGCATATAGGCTAGGCATGAAATCGCTATACTTATAAAGGCAGGAAAACTGAGAAGAGATCATGTTCGAAACATGTAGATGTAGTCTTTGAATTTATGTACGTGAATAAGCGAAGGGCGCGAAACATGTCAAAAAAAATAACAGTCTTCTTTGATCGCTCTGTTGTGACAACAAGTTATTTTGTGAATTTAAAGTTAATTCAATATATATATATATATATATAATTTATATATATAATATTATATATAATTATATATTATATATATAATTTATAATATATTATATATATATATAATATATATATATATATATTATATTATTATTGTAATTGTGAATAAGCGAGCTCTCCTGGACTTTTAGTTATTATTCAATATATTTTAAATATATTATTTTTCTTAGTAGGATTCAGTAAAATCAAGTACAGGTAATGTAAATTTATTAAATCTAAGCATAGTTAAATTATTATAATTCCGTTTATAAAATCGTAAACCCAGGCCATTTTTACTGAACTTGCCTATGTTTCATAAGTCATAACAAAATAGGGATTAATTAAAGATACGTTACAAAAATATCGACATGAAGTTAACAAAAAGCACCTTTTCAAATTTTTTTTTTTTATGAATTTTATTTGAAAATCGTATGTGAAGTAACATTTTTGCAATTTTTTAGTTCTTTTAATTGTTATATTTTTAATAGAAATTTACACTCCTGACCCCGTGAGTACTGGATAAATAATACAATTTAATCGTCACTGTGAGAATTATTAATGCATTTATTGATATTTTATACATTAAAAAAATATATTATTTAATGGCTCATACTCACGGGATAGAAATATCCAATTCTGCCAGATATAATGTATTATATATATATAATATATATTATATTATATATATATTTATATATATTATACTATATATATATATATATATATATTAATTATATTATATATATATATATTATATTATAATATTATATATATATATAATATATATTAATGCAAATGCATGACAGAAATGGGTATTTCTATGGGGATTCCCCCGTACCCCTTACCCGTGACAGTTGAGGAAATAAAATTTTTATGTATAATGCAAATATTTTAAAAATTTTTCTTTACAAAAAATTATATCGCAAAATAATTTCTCTAGCACTCACGGGTCGGGAGCCGTCTTATTCACAATTAACTTATTATATATATAGTATATATATATATATATATAGATATATATATATAT
>JABUQX010021184.1:0-2500 GCA_015478945.1 Trachelipus rathkii | reverse complement strand
TTTGTGAAAGTGTTTTTAGAAAAATTTAAAATACGTATATGATTTATAAATAATACTGTATTCTGAGATAGTGAGTATCCCAAAACAATTTTTGTGAAGATAGAGTAGATAGTATGACAAGTGAAATATGAATATATACCCAGAAATAATTAGAGATAATCACATAACAAAACACCGATATCGTTTTTATATAGTATACAATTATATAAGACCTCCCAAGGATTAATAAAATTTATCGGTCGCCCACCATAACATTAGCTAATTAGTTACAATTACTATTATATCTTGGATTTACAATTTTTGTTGATAGATATAATATTTGGATAACAACTCTTCCAGTTTTTGATTTAACCTTTTAAATATGGATTTTTATACCGGACCTCCAATTTTGCTTTTTATCTTACCAAGTGGCAGGAATAATATAATATTAACATAACAATACCCTAATGTCTTCCTGCGATTTGATAAGATATCAAAGGAAATTTAGTTTTGAGTACTATGAGCAATTCCGTTATTTAAAAAATTTTAGCATTCATGAGATTAGATAGGTATAGATTGGAAGTAGGGGAGATTTAATTTTCTGTAATATGGCTAACTATGCGTAAATTTAATCATTGTTGAAATAATTATAAACACTGTTTTTTAGTAGAGTTTTTTAGATTCGACTGACTATCTGACTCCTTCTATAACACAACTCTTACCTTCTCTGGTACTACGAATTATCCGTTACTCTCTTGTTCTCCACTATGTTCTTCTTTATGTATTTCATTCAATTCTTCTTTTTTTCAGGCTCTGCGGTACCCCACTAATCCCCTCCGGAGGGGGTCCCCATAATTGATATCTTCGGCCCCGACTCCATTATTCATCCTTCCTCTCTTATAAATGCAATATTACCAAATTTGATCCTGTTCTACTTAGGAATTATTATAGTTAATTTTTATGGGGCAACACCCCTTGAAGCGGGAAGTGCCCTATTATAAATTGAGGTAAGTAAAATATATATATAGGTATAACTATGTGATACTTGTAATACGTAGTTCAAAATATGTAGTGATATTCTATACTATATTATATATTATTAGTATAAATAATTATAAAAATGTCATCATTTATACTGCATCAAGTATGTGAGATAGTCAACTGAGTGAGCCGTCACCTAAGAACTAATAGGTATTTATAAGTTTATATAAACCTTACTTATTTATCAGGTGCGTGACGCTTCACAGATGAGAAGTCAGTATTGGTGGATGGAGACGGAGCAGGAGGGAGTGAACAAGTATTTTATCAATTACGGGGGAAGGGGATGTTTCGATATTAAGTAACGTGCACCAGCGACTACCTAAAAGTAACGCATATATAAGACGGTTCGGAGTTTCACGTGAGATCATATCCACTAGAGATGAGGGATTAGTTCCCAACTACAACCGTTAGAATCACACGTAGAAGATAGCGAGAGAGGAAACTCCCGAACTGCCTAGAACTTCGGTAGCGAGAGAATCAAACAGTGGTGAGTTATTTCATTTAATTAGATTTATCCACAAAAGAAAAATTAATAATACACTAAATATCACAGAAGTATACTTTTTTGGATCCAAATAATTTATTTACGCATATACTCAAGGTCTTATATTTTCGATGACTATAACTAGCAATCTTATCATAAAACATATTGAACATGGGATAGTAGTTTGAAGGCAGTTATGTATAATGATTTGAATTAATAAATTGAGTGTAAATATTTATTGTGATTAAGATCATGTATATATATTAATTATATATATTTTAAGTATATATATTTATAATATATATAGAGAGATTAAATATAATATATAGTATTATGAGTATAATTCAAATTAATTTATATATAGTATAGATAATATATTTATATATATTAGAATATTACTCAATAAAAAATAATACACTTATTAATATAGTAATGAATATATATATATAAGTATATTATTAATATATATCAAATAAGTAGTGCGAATTAATATCGCTGTGATTATATTATGCACTAGAATATATATCTCAAAATACAAGTCACATAAAGTCGTGACACAAATTATTATGAAGCTTTTTACATAGTTTTAAGTATTATTTATTAATAATATAGTATATAATATATAATTAGGCAGGACTTATTAAGTATGACTCAAGTATAATTATTAATATATATAATTAATCACCCTCAATTTAATATTATTGTAAATAAGATATATAAAATATATTTATTTTATATATTTATATATTAATATATTAATTTATATTAATTTTATATTATATTATATATAATTTAATATAAATATATATTATTTAATATATATAATTATATTAATTAAATAATAATATATATATAATAAATTAGTAACAAATAGTAGCTATAATTGAGAATAATATATGAGTAAGTCATATTATTAATCACTCGAGTTGTAGTATGTTGTTAATCACGTACACCGATAACTGTTATATGATATATATAGTAAGTAGTATGAATGAA
>JABUQX010021183.1:35000-36574 GCA_015478945.1 Trachelipus rathkii | reverse complement strand
TGAGGACAATGTGCCCGGTGCTATATGATTGAGCCATCCTCCAACCAAAAAAAGTTGGATTCAAGAACAATTATAAAGCAACCGATTTCCCGTCAAGGCGACATCACCAGGTGTCCAGCCTGTCCTATCTCTCGTTCTTTATATTTTTTAGATGTTAGAATATTGCATAATAATTCGCATTATATAAGATATTAAGAAAGACATATAATGAGAAGGAAAGAATTAAATTGCCTTCTCTGGGGCATTGAACCACCGGCGCATGTGCGCGGGTGAGGACAATATGGCCTGGTGCGCATATGATTGACATCCTCCAACCCAATAAAGTTGGATTCAAGAACAAGTTATAAAGCAAACCGAGTTTCCCGTCCGAAGGCGATATCCACCAGGTGTTCCAGCCTGTCTATCTCTTTCGTTGCTTTATATTTAGATGTTAAATTATTGCATAATAATCGCAATTATATAAGATGTTAAAGAAAGAACATATAATGAGAAGGTAAAGAATTAACTGCCTTCTCTGGGATTGAACCACCGCATGTTGCGCGTGAGGACAATATGCCTGGTGCTATATGATTGAGCCATCCTCCAACCCAATAAAGTTGGATGGATTCAAGAACAGTTATAAGGCAACCGAGTTCCCGTCAGGCGATAGTCACCAGTGTCCGCCTGTCCTATCTCTCGTTCTTTATATTTTTAGATGTTAAATATTGCATAATAATCACAATTATATAACATCTTATATAATTGCGATTATTATTGCATAATAATCACAATTATATAACATCTTATATAATTGCGATTATTATGCAATATTTAACATCTAAAAATATAAAGAACGAGAGATAGGACAGGCTGGACACCTGGTGATATCGCCTTGACGGGAACTCGGTTGCTTGTATAATGTGTCTTGAATTCCACTTTTCATTGGGTTGGGGATGGCTCAATCATATAGCGCCAGGCATATGGTTCCTCACGCGGCGGATCCAACCTCAACAGCCGGTGGTTTAATCCAGAGAAGCAGTTAAATTCTTTACCTTCTCATTATATGTTCTTTCTTTAACATCTTATATAATTGCGACTATTATGCAATATTTAACATCTAAAAATATAAAGAACGAGAGATAGGACAGAGTTCGCTGAAGGGCGGAAAGGTTTAGTAGTTCACCCAACTGCCTCTAGCCAAGTTGCAAAACAGCGCTGAAGTCGCCGTACGCACCCCCCGCCTATCTTTCTCCGCCCTCATCCACTCCCACGGCGCGCCGTTTCGTCTCAGTTGTCAGGTTGATACGCTTGAGTGATCATTACACGTACACGACTTCTTCACATTATTGTTTGTGAATTTGGTGTATTGTATTATTTTAATTACATTAACTACTGAAATGGATTTGGATATGTCGTTGACCAAGAAAATTACTAGACAATCTTTTCAGTGTCCTATATTCGGTCATCCAAGAGACTTTCTGCCAAACATTCTTCCAACACACATTAGCAAGTAAGTTTCTCATCTGTCAGCAAATAGCAATGCAGTGACACAAAAAGTAAAATATATTTATGAGAAGGCGTCAATCCCTACAGTT